>JAVTVY010019494.1:0-80874 GCA_036873755.1 Hanleya hanleyi | reverse complement strand
TCATGGGTGGGCTGAGAAGTCTGATGCATTATAAGTCTCTACGAGACGTCACGAATACTTCAAAACCCATCAAATCTTTTCCCTTCAAAAATCATGTGGACTTCGATTACAACGCACACAACGACAAGGCCAATTTCACGCTCAGCCCCAACGTGAGTGTCGAACTCAGTGCTACCCTACAGCAAATGCTGGGTTTCAATTACCAGGGGTACGCTGGCCCCACCGGCGAGATAGGCCACATCCCGATGGACATGCGTGGTGGTATGTATGGGCTGTACGTCTACTCGGACGTGGTCGATGCACACATTGTCGGCGACAGCAACGTACCTCTACTACGCGTCTGCCCGGTGAAAGGCACGTATGGAGCTCAAGTCACCCACAGTTTCAGGCATATCGTGTATCTACCGGTCAGTCAGACCGATATTAGCTCCATCGTCATCGATATAAGAGACGACACGGGACGACCGGTGGCATTCGAACGAGGAAAACTTCATTTCCGTCAAGTCTGAGCGGTTCACTTTGCATAATGAAGGTGCCTTATCAATGCCATACAGCCAGTTACGTCGATCATTACACCAAACAGGCCGGGGGTAACTTTCCTGTCTTTGCGGGTACACGCATGCAACGAGGCCATGGACTGGGGAACATACTCGGCAGCATCGTCAAAACGTTTCTGCCCTTGGTGACGCGTGGGGTCAAAGCGATCGGCAAACAAGCGGTACGCAGTGGACTGCAAGTGGCCGGTGATGTCTTGGGGGGTACGGCACCCAAAGAAGCCTTGAAACGGCGGGCCAAAGAAGCGGGAGGCGTCTTGGTGGCCAAAGCACAACGCACCGTAGGGAATAAAGAGCTGCCCCACCGAGACCACGCACCAGTCGACGACCGACCCAGCGACGACGCACATCGAAGAGCAAGGATATCTTTTCTTAAAGATGGCTTTCATCCATGCCGAGTCGTGTCCTTCTACCAACAGTGAATTTGATTTATGGACCGTCCCACCTACTCAGACCAGTGCCGAAGAGGGTCAGTGGGTGGAACATCTTCCCCTTTCCAGCATTACAGCCACAGGCCCCATTGAATTCACCATCACCAACGCAGATACGACCTACCTGGATTTAGCCCATACGTACCTATATGTGAAAGCTAAAATCACCAATAAAGATGGGACAGTCCTGAAAGCAGATGCACCCGTGGGACCAGTGAATCTCTGGCTTCATTCGCTATTCCAGCAAGTGGATATAGCCCTGAGTGATAAACTGGTGAGCGCCTCGACGAACACGTGCCCGTATCGAGCCTACATCGAAACGCTGTTATCCTACGGGCGTGACGCTAAAAAGTCGTATTTGACAGCCCCGTTGTTCTACCGAGATACCCCAGGCAACATGGAAGCGAGTCCTGATAACGCCGGCTACACGGAGAGAGTGGGTGCCACAGCAGAGAGTCACTCAGTCGATATGATGGGACGTCTGCATGCGGACTTATTCATGCAGGACCGATACCTCTTGAATGGAGTACCTGTCAAAATACGACTAGTGCGCGCAACGCCTGCGTTTGCCTTGATGGCCCCGAATGAGGACCTCGAGTATAACATTGTCATCCAAGAGGCAAGTCTGTTTGTACGCAAAGTGAAACCGAGCCCAGGTGTACAGTTGGGGCACATCAGAGCCTTGGAGAAAAAACCAGCCCAGTACCCGATTCGGCGAGTACAGACCAAGGTCTTTTCCGTTCCTAAAGGCAATATGATTGTCAATCAAGAAAACCTGTTCCTGGAGGATTTGCCCAAGCGTTTAACCCTAGCCTGTGTGGAGAACGTCAGTTATAATGGGACTCTCTCGAGGAATCCGTTCAACCTAAAAGCGTTCAACATCAATTTCGTGGCCCTGCATGTGGATGGCCAACAGGTACCGGCACGCCCCTTACAACCTAACTTTGGAACAGACAATTACATCCGGAGCTATCTGAACCTCTTCACAGCAACTGGCCAAATCAACCAAGACGAGGGAAATATGATCAGTCGAGACGATTTCGGCAGCGGGTACACATTGTTCTGTTTCGATCTGACTCCCACCTTAGACAACGATCATCAACTGAGTCTCATCAAGAAAGGCAACTTACGCTTGGAACGGCACTTCGGGACACCTTTACCGAAAACCATCAATGTGATCTGCTACGCTGAGTTTGACAACATCATTCAAATCGATAAAAGCCGTAACGTGCTGTGTGACTTCGCCACCTAACATGGATACAGACCAGATAACCACGGTGCTGGAGACTGACCCAGGAACACGTAGGGTGTTTCAAGGAGTGTTCGCCCGAGACGTGTTCCCATTAGACCGTGTGTATCCGGCTGCTTACGTCCTGAATACAGACCCGATGGATCGGCCCGGTCAACACTGGGTGGCCGTGTACTTGACAGAAGAGCAGGGTGAATACTTTGATCCGTACGGCCTATCACCCCTCCATCCCGATTTAACAGACTTCATGGATCAAGGCACAGAGACGTGGTGTTGGAATACTAAAACGTTGCAAAGCCTGGACAGTATGGTGTGCGGCCAATATTGCTTGTTTTACCTGTACCATCGATGCCGGGGAAGACCCTTATCTACCATCGTCCACATGTTTGACGAGTACCCCAAGGCCGAGGACCGAGATGTACTCGTCTATGACTGGGCCGCCCATCATTTCAATGTACAAGTCCCGTTCTGGGCTTGAATTCTTTCAATGTACATACGCCCGCTGTTCTGGGCTTGAATTCTAGCAAGCCCCTTGTTCTGGGCTTCAGTTTTCACGTGGTTGTTCTCACGTTGTTGTTGTTCACTGAATAAAAAATGAGATCTCACCAAAAAAAAAAAAAGCAAACCCTGTCTTGTGTGTTTTATTCATAATGCATCTGGAGATTCAGTCAAACTGAAATCAGTGGTGTAGGATGGGGCCAAAATATAACCCATCAAGGGTAGAATGCAAGCGCACTATAGTAAAATAGAGAGAGCCAATGAAATCAACCCACAGACCAAGTACGTGTATTTGGTCTAGGTTTGGAGCGGGCATTTCATTGAGGTACGTGTATACGGTGAGTGAAGAGGCTCGTCCAACACGTATAGATTATGACTATAAGTTCTATGTATTTTTAAATATGGGAAAATTGGCTCTCCTTTTTTTTTTCTCGACCTCTGATTGGTCCAGATGGAACTGCCTATCATTCCCAGGTTCATTTACAATCCCCTTTTCTTTGACCTTCTGATCCGACATGCATCCGCGCGCACACTGCCGGTGATGACGCGCACTTCCGGAGAACGCGCGCACGCGCGCTGCGGCCGCGCCGGGCCGGGCCAGGGTGCGGGCCGTGAAAGTTGGAGGTCGTGTTTGAGCATTCTGAAAAACCGGAAGTGACGTCATTTTTACACCCGGGTGAATTCACCCCAACCGGAAGTGACGTCACACGCACTTGCGCAGACCCACCCCACCACGTGAATGTTAGTCCAGCTGGATGCTCCCCAACCTGGGCTTCACATAGATACCTCACTCGACCCCATAGGCCCATGAGGGGCTGGCCTAGACCCCAAAAACGTCTATGTCCATACCCTTGGGCTACCGCGCATGCGCAGAATGACCCTATGTCAATCCCACATCTACGCCATCAGACACTCCCTCACATAGGCTTCACATGGATACCTCACTCGATACAATCGGCCCATTAGAGGCTCGCCTGGATCTCAAAACGGCTATTTCGATAATATGGCCTGTCTGCGCATGCGCAGACTATTGAAAACAAACAATACACTAGTCCAGTCCTTCACGAGAGCTTCAAAATAAGACCTATTCTACCCAATCGGGCCACTAGAGGTGCATGTCTACCCCGTATGGATTTATACATACATTGGGCTAATATCCCAGTATATGAGTGTATATGGGTCTATATGGATCTATATACAAGCCTACCCGGTACTTTCATAGTTTTTTCCATCGTATTCTACATGATCAACCTCATAGCTCATAGTAAAAGCCATAAAAAAAACGACCACCCCTATACCCCATACAGGCCAAATATAGCGGGACATCATCTTCGCCTGGGAATTGGTCTAGTCCGAGTTGTCTCCCTTGCATCAAAGCGTATAGATGGGGCTGTGGTTTATTATCCGGGAAACCGGGGAAATTGACCTTGGGCAGCCATTTTTCTTAGCGTTTGTTACATAAAACAGACCTGTACGGAATATTTCCACTCTTTCAAATCATTCATACCCAACAAAATTATATCAAACTAATTCATGCATTCAAATGTAAGTGCTTCATATACCGCGGAAGACCACATGAAGGTCGCACCGATGACGTTCGATGAACGTTCGTGATTTTCTTTGCTGGTGCAAACGCATCACCGCGGATGAATACATGGAACTATTTTTGACCTGCAAAGGCTATCTATTGTCCCGGAGAGGGCCGGACATTGCCGGAGATGACACCGGACGTGCCGCCATCTTGAACCAGAAGGCAGACGCCGCCATCTTGGATATGGCCCATAATGCACCGGGTCAAAATAGTCGCTTCTGATTGGACGAGAGCTCTGTGACGTCATCTCATTTGCATAAAAGAGCGGGAATTTCAGTTTTATATACTGCGCATGCGCAGAATGACGATATTTCAACACCACACCCACCCCATCAGATGCCCCTTCACGAATGCTTCACATGGATACCTCACTCGACCCAATCGGACCATGCAGCGTATTTCCAGTCTACGGACTACTTTTTCTCCGCGGAAGCTTTCTTCCGTGACCGCATCACCGCCAGACCGCATCACCGCGGAGGAATATACATACCCAGGGACCTTTGCCGGAACTATAGTCACCCAGAGTTACCTCCCCCTAGATTGGAACTCTTCTGTGTTGGAGGTGAGAAAGGTCAGTCACGTGACGTCATCTCATTTGCATAAATAATAGGGAATTTGCTGTTTACCTACTACTTAGGACTAACGTACTTTGGTATACAAATATAGAACGAACATGGACGATATAATATTCGGCTATTATGTTACAGAAAATTAAGAAATTTCTTTCTCACACTCATTTCGTATTCCCATAACAGCTTGATGTTATGATAATTTTCATATTTATATTTACCAATGACCATTTTTGCTATCAGAATAATGTGATTAACCTCGTCAACCTGTAGAGTGCTAAGTGCACCATAATCAAGTTCTCTTATACCAAATAAAATTATAGTTGAATTGAGCTTAATTCTAATTTGGATACGTGCCGCTATAATATTTTCCACCTCTAACCAGAGGTCCTTGACCTGTTTACAATGTACAAAGAAATGTTCAATAAAATCCACTTCATTACATACAGGACATTTGTTAGTCTCGTGTTTTCCCATTTTGTGCAATAAAATACCAGTCGGATATATATTGTGCAATATTTTCCACTGCAATACCCATAGCCTCACTTCCTTACAACATTTGAAAGGAAGATATCATCGATATCAATATCATATTTTCTCTTCCAGAACTGACTGCCACATGGTACAAAAAATTTTGTTTTACATATTGTTATTGCTCTTCGAAACTGCTTGGCACTCCAACCCGTAGCATCTTCATCGCCAACGTAAAGACCTTCTCTTTCAGGCAAAGCAGAAAGCATATAATTATTCTTCCAAACTTTTGGTATAGCTACTTTCAAAGCGTTGTATTCGAAAATTCTCAAGGGAGATGGTCCCACTTTGTTAACGATCTGGTCAAAACTACACATTTTGTTGGTCAAAAAAATCTTTCATTCTAGCTGTACCTTGAAGTATAACGGTTTGTTATTATATAATACAAATTTATTATTAAAAAGCAACTGATCTGAAATTTGTTCTGTGCTTATTTCCTTTATCTTCTGATTATCACACCCAGAACTATCTAGCCATATACCTAGAGCATGTTTCCAAAAAGACGATTTTATCAATTCAAATCCAACAAATTGTTTACTCTTAACCGAACCACTAAATACAGAACAACCCTTCCCAAATTTAGTCAAAAAGTACAATGGAATGTTTTTCCAAATATCATACCCTGGACTGCAAATCTTAGCAACCCATTGCAAAATGAAAGATTTTTGCAGATCTATCATATCTATCATTTTTCAATCCTCCCTGGTGATAATCACCAGCCAGGACACACCTCCCTGGTGATAATCACCAGCCAGGACACACCTCCCTGGTGATAATCACCAGCCAGGACACACCTTTTCACCTTTTCAAACGCTTTTTTATTGTTTAACTTCTTCTTCCATATGAATCTATAAAAAATTTGATTGAGCTCTTTCAATACCTTATCTGGAATAGTAATGGAGTTCATCAGATATACAAATTGAGACAAGAGAAAAGTTTTGACTACTTGTGTTTTCCCTACAATAGACAAATCACGTTTGCTCCATTGTTTAATTATCCTTTTTACATTTTCAATACGACTGAGCAAATTGTGTTATGTCCGCACGGTTGAAGCAGAAGTACGGCTGCACCGACTATCTAAGGAGTGTTTGTCCGAACGTAACCCGAGGAGATCAATTGTTTTATGTGGGTCACGACAAGATCTGCTGAGTCGGCAAAATTTATTTTAAGCAAGATAAATCGTGCTTTTACTGCATGGACGTGCCACAACACAGCACAAAGGATCTGTCCACTGAAACAGAAAATCGAACATTTGTCCAGCTTAAAACGTGTATGTTTTCCTCAAGTCATCCAATTTGTGTTAATATTGATAAAGGTTTGAAAATCTTTTGGGTATACCTTTTATTTGAGCTGTGTCTTCATGTATATCATGGGGCTTAAACCACATATTAATGACCTTAGAAATAAATCAATCATTTGAAGGATATTGAAATAATGTCCCATTTGCTTTCCTTCACGAAAAAAAACGTCGTAGCTACGTTATTAAATCACATCCTACATAGTGCAGGTCTGTACACTCCTGCACGCAGATTAAGCCAGTACAATTATTACTCGAACAAACCGTTTAAAATAAGTCAATGAACAGACCGCGTTTTATTGGGGACACCCTAAAACAAGTTTCAAGTTCCAAAGTTCCCTAGTTCCCAGTTCCAAGTTCCAGCTCCGTAGTTCCAAGCTCCAGTTCCGTAGTTCCAAGCTCCAGTTCCCCCAAGCTGCACCTCCAAAGTTCCAAGCTCCATTTCAAAAGCTCCCATGCAGCTCTAACTCTCGGATATGATACACATCAGTAGTTATATAAGTATAACTCATATGCCATTGTCAATCAGCCCTTATTATAATGTTACTGTTTATATTCCGGTGGCTTAAGGCCAGATTTTCACTATCGTGACAAAGTGAAATAAAGCACCAAATTTGGCACTCATGTCGTCAGAGGCACCGAGAACAATATCAGAAGGGGTGCCCCCCAATTTCGAGGCCGAGGAGGCAATATGTGGCCCACACTAATAATGTTGGCAAAGAAATGCGAAATAATCAAATATGGCCACCATAATGACGTTACAGCTACTTCAGAACCAAAAATGGTCAAATTTTGACGAATTTTTTATTCGAAATTTTGAATTATTATATTTTTCTTCGTGTTAAGTATACAGTAAATATTAGAAAATAATCGGATATAACTGACTCAAATGGCACGGCAGCCCCTGACTGACCTTTGCCAAGCTGGGTCAAGTTGGACCAGATCCTTATTTATGCAATAAATTCGTTTGGGGTTACCATGCAATGCAGCCCGTGACTGAACTATGTATAGCTACATGTAGCGCTAACCGTTGATCTATTTTATCAGAATCAAATATGGAAAAGTTTGTGGGAATTCCCCTTTTTTAATCTTTCCATAAGACCCACGTACTCCCTATGCTCTTTTATCTATGCTCTTGTTTGAGCGTTTGACCAGCTGGGTTAGGATGACCGTCAGGCGCCGTTCTGAGTGCTGGTCTACGCATGCAGGCGTGGAGTTTACCCCTGGCTTCATTTTGTACTGTAATCAATTGCACCAAAGCACTTAGAGCACTTTTGTTTGCACACGTTGGATGGGGCTCGAGGTTTTTTTTTCTCTGAGGCTTTGGCGCGGCCATATTGTATGGCTTGATTGGTTTCAGTTTACGGACATACAGCACTGCGTCTTGGATGATGATCTTATAGCCCGCTGTATGCCCCTCTACGTCGGTGGCCATCAGGCCAAAGGTTGGAGTTTGATGGGTACATTGTTCAAGATGTAGTCGTCTTGCACGAACAGGTTCACGTGCAGACGAGCGATGAGATCTGTCTTTTTACCCATCTGTCATTGTCATTCCCTTTGTTCATGGGCTAAATCCACGTAGGCCGTATTCGGCTGGCTGCTGATGCACTCGATGAAGCCTTCGACATTGATGCAGCCTGGAGAGGGAGATATTCCACCTATAGCCCCTATTCGACACTGGTCTGACGTTGGCGGGACGGTCTAAAAATCAAGTTCACTGTTGGTCGAGTGTCACGTTGACCATGTTTCCACAAATATACGGGTCGTCGATGTGCATCGTCGTTTGGTTTTTGAAGCTGGTCTTTTAGCTCGTTGCGCTTTGGCGACCAAAACCGCCCCTGCTTCTTCACGTTTTGATCGGTACATCACTCAACAGATCGCTCAAGACTCCCAGATCCCTTGGGACGGTTTGCGGTTAAACTCAGCGCGTCAATAGTGGGGAAAAAAGGTTTTGACGAGATTTCCGAGTAGTTTCTTCAATTCATGGTCTCGTTTGGCCTCGTGAGACTCGCTATTGTAAGTCGTACTCTACCGCGTGAGCCTGTTATACCTCACATACCTGCCCCTACGGGCCAGTGTATAGGGGTGTCGGAGTAGGCATATCCCAATGCGAAGCCGAAAATTCCGCTTTCTCTATTACTCCCCGTGTGCACATGTGCATGATGACATCACCACCTGCCACGCATCGCCCCTGGGGGCCAGTGTAAAGGGGTCTAGATATTGGCATGTCCCCAGTGCACATCCGAAATTGGTCTTTCTCTTCCACTCACCACGTGCCCATGCGCATCATGACGTCACAACCCCAGTCATATTCTACACCACGACAGTTTAAATATGACACCCATCACTCCACATTTAGATCAGGTATGACTCATAGATTGTCCAAACACGCCCATGTAGTGTAGTAGTAGTTTTCTCTTCTACTGATGGCGTTACCGATGATGCCATGTCTCCCCAGTCTCCCACTCTTTTCTGGCTGCACTCCGTGGTCCACTCCAAAATCCATGATCCACCTGCCACGCGTTGCCTCTTGAGGCTTGTGTTTATAGGTATATGTGTAGCATGCCCCCAGTGTGTGAAACCGACCATATATCTACGGATTCTCTACTACTCAGTCTCAGCCAACTGCAGTCCATGACCTCGTCAGTCACCCTAAATCACACAGACCCATACTTGCACCACATCCACTGCATTCCAATAACTCAAATACGCGTGACCTCATGTTCTTACTACTTATATTCTGACCGGTATATGGGGCATATAAATGCCCATATCACAAGTACACAATTTGTGTACTTTTTCTACACAAATTGTGTATCACAGCTACAAAGTGATTGTAGATGTTCAGTTTTGTCACAACATATATCCACAAAGAGCATAATGGCAGTCACGAGCGTTCATCTGGGACATTATGATTTTCGTACATTTTTGGTTTACTGTAAGGCCTTCCCGTTATCTCAAACTAAATATTTGTCAAATCAATCCCAACCACAGATTCCCTAGTGTTTTGGCAGCACCTTGGATAAGTCGGGAATGGGGTGTCATTTGAAATTCCCTTTTTATTTACTATTCTTGTCTAATTTGGTTCATTTTTCACACTTCAAAGTAGTCTTGTTGAGAATCTCGATGTGCTTCACATAATTATTCACCGTTTCAAATTCACTTTGAATCATTGTACGCAATTCTGTGTGAAGCATTCTAGTTAATTTCAAAATAGCTGCCATTTGGAACTTTCACTTCTCTCGTGCTCTTGGGCATGTGTAGAATGGGCCTAAAATAATAGGCTATCGTCTGAAGATTGGCGATAATGACAAGTAAAACGAGACCTGATGACACTGATCTTAGAACCGACAAAGTCTGTAAATGGGTCCCCCTCCCCCACCCCCACGCACACACTGACAGACACCAAAACTTATACAATGACACTGAGCAGGGGCATAACTGATACCAATGATGAGATGAAAGTTTAGTTTGATAAATATGTATACTCTATAGGGAATTTAAAATACCTCTCATTCGAGAAGACTTGTCACGACAGTAGTTTCTAATGCACCAGTCTATGCATGGTTGGAACTCGGGGTTGTCTGTTGGATAACCTAGGGTTTCGACCGTAAACTTAAGTTATCAATTCAAAAAACTAGGTTTTCGAGTCGATAACTTAAGTTATCTATTAGAAAACTTAGGTTGAGAGTTTCTGATTATTTGGACATTTGGCCTTCCATACTAAGTGAAACTCGACTTTCTAACTTAGAGTTTCGATATCCGGGTACTCTGTGTTTCGCGCCCTTTTCCGAATGTTGACCAACCAGAAATGCAGACAGAACCACGTGGCGAAATTAATTATACGGAATCAAACTGCTCTCATTGACAAGTGAAATAACATTCACTGCCTGTATTAATCGCTGTTGACCCAGAGACAGCATGTGTGTAACCGAAGTATTTGCCAAAGTAGCTATCTGCATATCACTGAATGTGCTTTGTTGGTGTGAATTACATTGACCTGTCTATGTGGTCCGTCAGCTTGACTGGATAGCTGAATCACAACTAGATTATTTCCCACAATTCAGCCTGCAGCATATATAGCTATTAAACTGATTGAAGGCCTAGTTCTGAGTACCAATACCCAGTCTATGACAATGCTTGTATAAACTCGGTCATACAGGATACATAGTCTACATTAGATAAATAATCTAAGTTATCTGTTTGTTGAATACATGTTGATTGTGTGGTTCTGCCTGACGTTTTGATCAATCAACATGCGGGAAAGGGCGCGAAACCCATAGTATACCCGATATAAACTTGAAATGAGTTAGTCGAGTTTCACTTTACGACAACCGCAAATTCGAAAACCTATAAGTTATCGATTGATAACTTAAGTTTTCTGGATGAGTGTCCAAAATAAAACAGAAACTCGAGGTTGAAAGAGAAACTCAGGGTTGTCTGCTAAATAACCTAGGTTTTCGGTTCGATAACTTAAGTTATCACAGAGAAAACTGATTTTCGATGAGAAACAGAAACTCGAGGCAAGGAAAGAGAAACTCGGGGTTGTCTGGTAGATAACCTAGGTTTTCGATTCGATAACTTAAGTTATCTATTAGAAAACTTAGGTTTTCGGTTCGATAACTGAGAGTTACTGATTATTTGGACATTTGGCTTTCCATACATGGTAGGCCTAATATGAGCGGAAGATGCATACCAACTCCATTAATATGAAAGTACGCCAGCATGTGACATTACTTGTTTATGAGAAATACGTAAATGAGATGCGGAAATGTCTTAAATCGTATTTCCTTGATGATTCGCGATGCAAATATGCAAAAATGGTGGCCCATTTAACTCTCCATTTATTATAACAGTCAAAGCCTTATGCCGAAATTAGTGTTAATGCTGAAAATCTGCAGTAAAAACATGGGTGGTGTTACTGATTTTCTGGTTCGCTTTTGGTAAGTCGCGTTACGGCAACTCACATCTTAGATTGCTAAGGGCATTTCACGTTTCACTAAACACTACCCTTAGATTTTCGCTGTGATTCGGCATGTATTTCACACGGCGCCATCTATCTAGAGGGAGATCATCCAGTTCGAAAGTTGTTCCCAAAGCATGAGGTCAAATGTCGGCCCCATTTAAACGAGCCAATGAAATTATCTGTATTCAAATATTGCTTAGACATGCAGACGTGTCAGTTTCACGAGGCGCAAGACTGGGGGAGTCTACGCGAGACCAAAACGAAGTTGTGCGAATTAGCTATTTTATTTCTCACTCTAGTGGAGCATGCTTCTTTGTTTATCTTAAGAAAAATCATATTACAAACGGCCTAACATATTTGAAAACAAAATAAAATCGGCGGCAAACCACAGGAAAATGATATGCTTTTTATTTTGTGATGGGGGCACTTCGAGGCCCACCATGGGATCATTTCAATCGATCGCTTTCTGGAGGTGTGTCTTCGTTGTATGAATGTGATTGCACCGATGTCAGATATAACGGGACCAGTCGGATGTGACCATTTGGGAAACGCCCTATTACACTCAGATAGCACCCGTTACCGCATGGCTACGAGCAGAAGTTTCTACGTATGATCGTGCCATGCGTTCGGATGATGGGCAACTCACCGCGTTACATTTGTCTCTCAGCATGTGAATTCATCTACCACATATCCAACGCCAGTAGTATATAAAGCGTAAATCAAAGTGCCAAACAAATTAGGCTCTCTGACAATCCATTGTGATCACCAGTGTCTGTAGAGCCTAAAATTCGAAATTCTAAAGTTTTTGTAGTTTTGGTTAGGTTTTTCTTAGGGTTTCGGTTTTGCTAGGGTATGTTTGTTTGGGTCATCGTCGCCGTGTGACCAATAAGGTTAGGTGTGATATTAAACTTCAAACAACCAACCTAAAGCGTAAATATGGTTCGATTGTTGTGATGGAGGAGCTGCGGTGGGGGAATCTGGCGTAAATTGGGGGATAATGTCAAGGTATAGTGGAAACTGACGGGAAATGAGGAAAGGGGAGGGAAATCAGGGTCATAGATTATAACCAGAGTTGAGCGAGAGATATGCATAACAATACAAGGATACCTGGCGGGAGATGACTTGGGCGTCCATGTTATAGGTATAGGGGAAAATACAGGGTCAAAGTGGGCGCACCCGAGCGAAGCTTTCCCTACTACTGATGACGTCACAGATGACGTGGACATCCAGTCGTATTCTGCATCACAAGAGCTCCGTACCTCACATGGTATATTTGGTCCATGGATGGCCCGCCTCGACCCCCACCTCAAATCCCCGCTTTCTATAATACTGACAGATTGCGCATGCCGAGAATGAAGAAAACGGAATACACATCAGTCTAATCCGACGCTACCCAAAGAGAGCTTCAAAATAAGACCCCACACGACCCATTCGGACCACGGATGGTCCCTCTCTACCTCAAAACGTCAATTCAAATGCCATTTTTCTATACTACACCCCAACTGCGCATGCGTAGATTGACGCGACTTCCGATAAAATGCATCCCAGTCTGACTTTACCCCACGAAAGCTCCAAACTGACATCTAACACGACCCATTCGGACCATGGATGGTCCCTAGGTTACACAACACGTCCCTGTCCACCCCAAAAATGCCCGCTTTCGCTACTAATCCTACCGATGACGCCATCAATGACGTCATCCCTCTAATCGTGGTCTACACCACCAGAGCTTCAATATGATACCCCACACGATCCTTTTGGACGAAAGATGGTCCCTAGATTGCCCAAAAATGTCATTGCTCACACCCAAAGTAACTCTTTTGTTACTACTGCCCAACTGCGCATGCGTAACATGATGCGACTTCCAAAAAAACCCACATCAATCGTTGTTTACATGCCGAGAGCTACAAGACGACACTCCACATGGTCCATTAGGACCAAGAATGGTCCATCTATACCCCCAAACACGTCCCTTCACACTCCCAAAATTCCCACTTTGGCTACTACTCCTACTGCTGATGTTACCAACGGCGTTACAGATGACATGGATATCCATCAAGTCGTATTCTACACCACGCGAACTTCAAGACGATACCCTATATACACAGTATATTTGAATCAAAAATATCCCCTCCATCGCTCAAACAGACCCCACGCATCCCCAAAACGCTCGCTTTCGCTATTACGGCCAGACTACCCATGCGCAGAATGATGAAACCGGACTACACACCCACCCAATCCGACGTTACCCCGAAAGAGCTTCAAAATAAGACCAATACTGGTCCATCTCGACCCCAAAACATTAAAATGCCCTTTTCCCACAATTCTCTGCCTGTGCATGCGTAGAATGATGAAAACGGACTAAACACTAGTCCAATCGGACGCTCCCCTACAAATGCTTCACTATGACTCCTCACATGACACAATCGGACCAAAATGGGTCCATCTAGGACCCAAAACGGCTAATGGATGTGACGTCATCTACAGACAGACACGCCCACTTTAACCCCTATACATATAACAGGGTCTATACTTGTAACATTTCGCTTGGACCCGCAAGTCATCTTTCGCCAGGTATACATGTATTGCTATGTATATCTCTCGCTACAACTATGGTTATAACCTTTGACCTAGATTTCCCTCCGGTTTGATCCTCATTTCCCGTCAATTTCCCCTATACTTTTAACATTACCCCAATTTCTGACCCTCATTTGCTCCATTTCCCGGCAATTTCCCCTACGCATTATACGCCGGATTTTATGCCACATTTCCCACCACCGCAGCTTCCCCACCGCGACAATCGGATCAGATGTACGCTTTATATACTACTAACGCCAACAAAATAGGGCATTTCAGACTATCGCGTTACAACTAGCGCCGACAAATAACACTAAACTGTTCGGGGAATACAGAATTGAAGTTTATTTACTGAAAGACCATGAATTGTCCATTTCAAATTATAGTTTGTTTAAATAAATGGTTTCGAAATAAATTATATAAATTATATAATTATATGCCCAGAAATGTGGAAATACTTTGCAAACCATGCAGTGTTTAGTTAGGTGTATTAGGATAAAGGTAATAGAACTAAAGTCTTGAAATTTTGAAACTTGTTGCGTTAAGAAATGCGTAAAATTATTGAATATATTAGCTGCATTTTTCAAGGTCATCTCCACAAAGTCGCGGAAATTAATGATGCATATAATTACATAATCGTAAGTGGAAGCCAGTGAAGACACAGAATGCGAGAGAAAGATTTTTTTAAAGTTGTCAACCGCGATGACTCAGCAGAAATAAACAATTACCCTACATACATGCATATCAAAACATGCCCGAGGCGCCATGACTAAGTTAAATTTCATATATTCTCACTGCATATAGGAAAACGCGGAAATAATAGTTTCGTTTTTACTATATTTCCATTTATTTTCTTTGTTTTCTTTGGAGCATCTAGATCTCTGAAGAGAACGTATCACGCGCGATTCAGATCTCACAAAATAAATATTTTAAAATATTATCTTTAACTATACGGAGTGAAATTTATCAAAATTGAAATATACTCACTTGTAAAACGCAAGTGTTGTACTTAACAGTATAAATGTTGGAGAAGCGACAACATTATATAAAGTCTTATATTTGTAACGCTCTCAGAAAGTGATGAAAAAATTGTTACCTGTATATCCAACATTATGGTGCTGTATCAGGAGCAATACAACAGTTTCCAAACATAATATGCTGAGTACAACACTTGTACGGTGTTGTTTTGCTCCTGATACAGCAATATAATGTTGGATACAACATCTTTTCCCCCAGCACTTTCTGAGAGTGTTAAAAATATAACACTTTATTTAATATTGTACGTCCTCCAACATTTACAGTGTTATGTGCGTATTCTGATGTTTCCTTGGTAAGAATTCAAGGGCCTCATGTCCCTAGACAGCTTGGGCACGTGAGGTTCCGGGGTGGGAGTGTAGCCCGGTTTCATCATTCTCCGTATGCGCAGTCTGGCCGTAGTAGCGAAAGCGGGCGTTTTGGGAATGTGTGGGGTCTGTTTGAGCTATGGTCCATCCTTCATGCAACTGATCACGAGAGCACTCACTGTGGCTTGTTGAAAGAGATCATCAGTCAAAAAGTTGGACAGAGACAATAGGTTGCTGGTCAGGGTGGTGGTGGCTGATTGTAGAGTATTGATATGGCAAATGTCACTTAGAACGCTTACGTACAGCGATTGACTCGCAATCGGACAAGAATGTCATTTTTTCAAGACTCACTCTTCAATTTTTAGTCATGTCCGAGTAGTAGTAAAAGCGGAACTGGGGTCGCATTGACCTCTCTGTGCCGGAAGTCATGACAGTTATAGTTTCGGTCTTCCCGTCACGTGCCCAAAAGTGACCTTTGACCCCTGGTGGTCATCCTTCACGTTGAGTTGGGCAATTCCGGTGTCGTGATGCGGTCATTTCTGATGATAATCCTACAGGTAGAAAGTAGTCGCATGTCAATGAGACTCCAAATACGCGGGAAACTCCGGGAATGTCCGGAGGTCAATTGAATACGCCCCAGGCAATTCAAGGTTATATACATAGCAATAAATGTCCTATATGCAGCGAAAGAGGGGGATCCCCATGACACTGGTAAGATTCGAACCAGCAGTGCCGGCACCGAAGACAGGCACGTTGTCATCTCGGCCACGGGCCCGTACAGAACTAGAACCGTTAGGTACTCAAGGTCGGGTCCCCGTCATTTACTCCAGCACTATGTCGATATAATGGCAAGTGGGGAACCCGCTAATGGACATACTCTTGCGGTGTACAGTATGGAGTGTTTTTTTCTCTGGCTCACGACGGAGAGGATGATGGGATGGGTATCAAGGCCATTGGCTGACTTTCGCCGAAAAGTTCTGAAGCCCATGCGCGGTTGATAGGCAGACCAGAGGTGCACGTATGGCCGAGTAAATCTCACCTGCGAACGAGAGACGAACCAATCAGAACCTACCCGCCGACTGTATGCAGGGTGAAACCATCCTCATCTATAGCGACGTCATTCCTCCTGATATGGTGGTTGTGTTGTCTCAATATATAGGTCAGCCAAATTAATACGCTCTTCTATGAGACATTTCGGAATAGTTCCGAGTTCAGTGACGTCCCGTGTCTATTTATAAGTTTTTTAAACATATATCGAGGTAAGTTCGAAGTGAGAACGTGGAAATTGGCATGGTTTAATGAAGAAGCAACTTTTTCAAGCGCATTAAGTCGCAAATCTTGGATATACACATGCACTCTCATGAGGAAATTATACATATATACCCGGTATATATAAATATATATATATGCATGCAGATCACGACTCGAGAGAAAATAAACACGTTTATATATGTAAGTGACTCTCATACATATTGTATGTAACAATACAATGTAACAATACAATGGAAATAACAATAAAGAATACCGTAAAATGTTCGTGCATTCATAAATATATGACCTAATGTTTCCGGGATTCGCCATGAAAGACCAAAATACAATATAGATAGATCTATGAAAGCACAGACGGAAATATCCTGTCATATCATACTTAACAATACCCTTTTATTCAAATGCTGAGTGCTCGCATTTTCCCCCCTCCTTTCTTCATTATTTATTATTCCATTATTGCTAACACAATATATTCATATATACAAGTCATATACCATACACATGTACCGATACAGGAACACGTTTGTAGGTAAGTTTCGGATGAACACGTCAACAGATTATGAAAGGAGGTGTTCGCTTTTGGAGGATATTTTCCCCTTCAGAGTCGCTCTCTGCTGCTCTATTGTCTCGCTCCGAGCCGGCCGGTAAAGTGTGACGTAATGCTGAGGTGTTTCCCAACTTTCTAATGGAAAATATTCTGGTTCATATTCTTATACGGTTACCATTAGTATTTTCATGAACGACCCAGATATTTACGAACAATAATCAGTTATATTAATATATAAACCAACTCAAAAACTGAAAAATCACTGCCAAAAGTTCGGCGAACAATAATTAAGGAAGTCACTGCAAAAGAAAAAACCCCCCAAAAAACCCAACATATTGGCACATGCATAATCACCTGGGAAAGCAAGCGTCACCACTTGTTGAGGGTCATTTCTTTAATAAAGGCCTTGATATAAAACAAGTTTAACCATATAACTTTTCAATTCACAGTTCAACTTTCCGCTGCCCTTAGACGAAATTATGTATGTGTAACAATTAATTTTTTGCTCTGCTGGATCGTCAGAATATTCGAATACTGAACAAGTGGTCTGGCTGTGTGTGTGGAGTTGTTTGTGTGCAATTCTATTCACGAATTATAATAAAATAAGGGAGTATGTGCGTTAGGGGTTCGCTGTCTTTATTTCACGTCATTATTGCACTTTAAAGTCCAAACAGAAGATGAGAGAAAAAAGGAAAAAATGAGAAAAAAAAATTCTCGGGGATTTGAACCAAATTGTTGGTTTTCTTTTAATCTGTAGTCCGAAGCTCTAACCATTCGGCCAAGCAGCTGTTACAATTATCAACTTGAGGAATCATGTGCCGAATGGCGGTGAACTATACCCTTTCAGAGCATTACAAGCGTTTTGACATATTTCAATATTATGAAAATATGACACCTTTAACCAAAACGATTCTTCAGTATCATTTTGGATCAAACCTACCGCATTTTGATATGGAGGACTCGTTTTGGTTAAAGGTGTCATATTTTATATATGAAGGGAATTCCCTTCAAGAATATCGCCAAAAATTGCAAAAACAAACAAGTGCTTATTTTCTATCACTCGTAATATTTTTTTGACAAGTCTCTTTTCGGTGAAAATTGAGAATATGAAAATTCAGTATTTTCTCTCTCAAGCTAATAACTTTTAAAGTAAACGAGAGGAAATTATATTTTCAGTTTATAAACGCAACACAATAAGGAAAAAAATACGGTCAAACCGAACACCTCCTTTGAGGTCTTTAAGACGACAGGGCTTGTGCGCGTGATCTTTAAGATGCTGTAACGCGTAGTCGTCTCAGACACAGGGATGGTCTTCATAAAACCTATACAATAATAGATTCCAAGGTCCGGCTTCTGAGATTTCTCGAAGTCTTGACAACCTCTTTAAATGAGAGAGGATACACCGAAAACGAAGTTCATGTCTGTTGAATATTAAGCCGATTTATTGTAAATTCCTTCCACCTAACTTAGGAATGACCGGCATCATTTGGCAGGCAGACCAGCACAACTTCATCAACATCAGACCATTCTGTAAACAGTCACTTCGGAACTGGAGATAGCAATAACTATTATCGGAGACATGAGCCTCTGTGAGACCTGATGGATTTTAGCCATCAGGGAGTCCTGGTGTTACTAGCCTGACTGTATGTGCCGTTCATTCCGTTATATACAATGCTAGACGTTACAATGTCAATTTAACCCGACATAAATGTCCTTACAAATTCGGTACAATTATGACTAGCAAATCACAAAACTGTCGCATTACATAAATTCAGTCGTCAAAACCAAGGTTAACTCATTACACTTACATCAGCGGTTTCTAAGTTATTTGTATAAATTTGAACTTACATAACTGATTCTCACAAATAATTGTGTTTGCAATAACCGACCTAAAGGGTCATGGAATAGTATTTCGGAAATAGTTTTGTCAAAACACATCACAATATCAAGGTTGCATGCACACAGATTTATATAAAATTGGTAAATGATAAGTCAAAATTTATGCATTTATATGGTGGTCAAGAATCGACATCTTACATATCTTTTATGCATTTATATGGTGGCCCAGAATCGATATTTCACAAGATGAACAAGTAATTTCTTCCAACCAGTGCATTCGGAATAGAGTCAATTATTTACATTTTCCTCTGCGCGAACCCATTCAAATCAAATCTCGATAGGAAATTACATATATATATATGCCTCTTCGCCCCGTTTTATAAGTGTACAGTGTGTGGTAAAGGCCCGTCCCCTGAGTAGTTTTACATATGGATATCGATAGACGATATAGATGTCGATAGCCGCGTAAAAGACAAAGATCAAAGTAGGTTTCTGTAGATTGAAATCAAAGGTGCGTCTGATTGACTGAGCTCCGTACTAACGTCATAGGATTGAAAATGTCCGAGTATATATTTAGCGATACGTCACCGGACACGTGCGAATGCTTTATTTTATGAGTGTTACAAAACATGGTCAGCAAAGACAAATTCAATACGTGCAGAATAAATCCAATCAAAACCTAACCTATAACATTCAGTTTACGAGTTTTGTTAAATATGTAGGCATATATATTGTGGACTAGTATCGTGTCAGTGGTTGCGGGGCCATTGCTTCATTGCTTTTATAACTGATGCGATCGATACACTGATGCGAAATATGTCTGATGCATGATGCGATATACAACAAAACACTTTGTGATGTGATGCGTGAAGCTGTGATGTGATGGGCGAAGCTGTGATGCGATGAGCAAATTAGCGATGCGACGCGCGAAGCTACACATGAGGCTATGATTCGTGATGTTGAATATTATATACAAATTATCACTTGTGTGATACACCATCATCGTAACACCACGCAACCTCAGTTCCTTGTCTATCCATCTATTTCCGTGTGCTCAGAAGTCTCCGGCTATTTCCGTCGACACCGAAAATTGGTAAAAATTTGGCGGAGCACAGGGAAATTTGTACGCGAGTTAGGAATATGTCAAGAGCGCAAGGATTAGATGGGGCGAGCGCCTGCATTTCTGGTCCATCCACACGGACTTCGCCCCGAGCACACGGATATATATTGATGGACAAGATCAAATTGAGGTGCGAGCCTGGAGGAGTTCGCTAGGCCCGATTAATGAAGCCACGGAATATTTTGGTCTAGAGTATGTGGTGTTGTGACGATGGATGGCAGTTATTTACCCCTCGGCCATTTTCGTCACGAGGTATTGTCGTCCTCATGTACGTCCGTCCGTCTGTTATCGCATTTTTGTAAAAACCGTTTGAGATACAGCAACCAAAAAATGGGGTATTGGAAAAGGGGCAAATAGGGGGGTCGCTTCAGTTTGAAAAGGGCATTTATATGATAAAAATATATAATATTTTCGAAAGGGGGGTCGCCCGAACCCAGAAAACCTCCCTTGGCTACGGGCCTGTAATGTACAAGCTATCTGCATTTTGGAAACTTAATTATAGTTGTATTATAGAAGACTACAAAAAATTATTCGTCTCTTATTTTGCAGAGTTATGCCCCATTTGGGATGTAATAATCTATGAGTTTGTGATATATATTGGAATGTAACCTACGTGTAACAGTTATATCAGCAGAATCAATGATATGGTCTAAAAAGGACAATTCTGGATGTTTAGTATATATAGTCGTAATGTGTTGCATATTCCCAGCATATTTCTGAATTACGGTACTTTCTGTTTTTATCTTTCATTATACATGTGATGAAAGTACATTTTAGATTTAATTGAAATGGTACAGGAATAGAATAAACCTGTAAACTCATTATTATCAGTTTATTAATAATTTTATAAACCGGTATATTATGCCGGCGTATGAAATGAACAAAATGCAAGCTATACGGCGCACGCGTCAAAAGGGCACATGCGTGGATAGGCCTAGTTGTCGCTTCGCTCGAAAGACAATACCGTACCTGATTATATCACATTCTTGTGGTTGACTTCAGAAGTCGGCGATTTATGTCACCTTTGAAAATAACTCAAGATCTTTCTATTGTTGTGTGTCTGTGTATTTTTTTTTTTTTTTTTTTTTTTTTGCGTTTTGAAGCTGGTACCAACTGGCACGGTCCCTGGATAAGTTATTTAAATTACGAGCAATAATCCGATTCACCCTGGAGAGGTCATTTGTTTAAAGAGATTATTGGATGTTCTAAACAACAAATATATAAATTTGAATGACAATATCTGACCAATCGTCTTTTTTGAAACTGAGATGAAAGAAACAGAAACGAGACACTTAACCCTCTCTGTACCGTATTGGTACAATTGTACCCATAGAAATATAGTTCAATTATTGCCTGTCGTTGGCATACAAAATTAAAGACTTTTTAGATAAATATTTTCATCATATTATATCTTGTTCGAAAGCTGGGAGCATAATCTTTGAAAATATTTAGGCGATGATAAGTATATATTCGCTTCATTCATGTTCATGACAGTGTTGATAGCAGCTTGGATCTGTTAAAAATGCCGGTACAGAGAGAGTTAATCTATGCATATGATTGTGGCTATGTACATGTAGGCATACGTGTAGTTAGATAATGACAGATAACCCGTTCAATCAAGGAATTAAAATATAGAAAATGTGATTATTTTAATATAATCTACGCAACATTTTGCATTATTTATTGCTGAGTGAATATATACACCCAGTTCTCAAAAGATTCAAAGGTAGTGTCAAACTGTCAGACTGAGGATGATGCTAGGTCACTAAATCAGTACACATGCACGCCATGCGATGCGACAAACTTTAGCTCCAATCTATCATTCTTTCACATCGCACTATCACGTGCATCTGTCGCATCGTGATGTCAAATGTATGGTAGGCAGTCAGTGCCAAAACCTCGGTCATTTAGACCCCGGTGTAAATCGAATTTATACCGCGGTGTAAATATTTTGACTCTCAATGCAAGGATCCGCGCAATGTAAGGATCACTCGCAATGCAAGGATTGCGAGTGAATTTAATTTATTTAGTGTAAATATTTTTTCCTCGCAATGCGCGGATCCTTGCAATGCGAGTCAAAAATATTTATAGTAAATTAAATTCACTCGCAATCATTGCATTGCGAGTGATCCTTACATTGCGCCGTTCCTTGCATTGCAAGTGATGCTTGCATTGCGCGGATCCTTGCATTGCGCGGATCCTTGCATTGCGAGTAAAAAATATTTACACTAAATAAATTAAATTCACCCGTGATCCTTGCGTTGTGCGGATCCTTTCATTGCGAGTGATGCTTGCATCGCGCGGATTCTTGCATTGCGAGACAAAAATATTTACACCGCGGTATAAATTCGATTTACACCGCGGTCTAAATGACCGAGGTTTTGGCATTGACGGCCTACCATACAAATGCGTCTGTCGTATCGCGCAACATGTAACCATCTGTGTCATCGTATCGCGTTATCCCATTGGCCTGTCTCATAATGCTTTATCTATCACATGGATCTGTCGCATTGCGTGGATCAGGTCTTCAAAGAGGCAATGCGTAAAGGCTTCAAGGCTGCCATCAATCTAGGTAAACCAAGATAATGTTCCGTGATATTATATCTGAGTTTACTCAGATTGGGCTGCCATAAATACTTTTTACGAGTATTTCCTAATACCAATGTATTTCCTAATACCAATTAGACTCATTTCAGAGCATTGGTCGAAGTTTTTATGAGAAAAAGTCAAAACATAGGAAATATAGCAGGTATGGCTTACATATATGAAAATATGGAAAAGTTTAAAAATATAAGAATTATAGGAAATATAGGAATCGCTTGAATGCCCGAGGATACTGTAAGGGAAACAGATCCTGGAACAGCATTTCGCGCATTTTGATCGCATCTCTCAGAGTCTCGGTGGGTGGTTCTCCCATATCCTAGGCTTCACTGCGCGTACGGTTGAAATCGTCGGTATCAAACCATAAATTTCCTTCCATTCAATATCAAAATTGTCTGCGAAAGAATAGTGTTCAAATGATTTGTAGACTTTTACGAATATATTTAACAGTTTGCACAAGAAAAAAATCTAGCAAAGTATTTTGTAACTTCGCAGACTGTTATGATATATAGTGATTTCCGGTAATTAGTATGTAAAGTACAAATCTCTTAGGATTCGTGCAGCAGAGGGGGAAACGAGGGTTGTACATCACTTGAGGAGGTTACTTCCGGTTGAGGTCACTCCCGGTGCAAGATCACTTCCGGTCGCGTGACTGGTGGGGTGGTTGCAAAAATAGGATTCCGGAGTTTTCGTAAAAAAAGCGGAAAACGTACTGTAGGCCTACACCAAAAAAAAATGCAGAAAAAACGGATGTTACACCCAGTGGAAGGGCCTTACTAGGTCCCCATAGGTCGTGTGGGGTGCTCTTATCGCTCTGGTCTTTCACTCTTCGGGTAATGCAGGATACAGGCCTTCAAGTGGCTCACAGTGAAAATATAGGAGGAAATTTTCCAAAATATAGAGGAAAATAGAAATTTTCTTAATAAAATATAGGAAATAAAGAGTGTAAAGACGGATCACAACTATAATGTGGGTTCCAAACTTAGTAGTTTATTGGTATTTAATCGAATTATTTTCACTGAATGCGGTCATAGTGGTGGTAATTGAGGAGACCCTTCTGCTGCTTGGATTAACAAGAGAGATTTGAATGTTCTTGTATTTCGTATTTGCCGAGCGCAGCAAGGCGAACAAATTTTTCTGAAACCAATGTATTTCCTAATACCAATTTGACTCAATTCAGGGCATTGGTGGAAGTTTTCATGAGAAAAAGTCAAAACATAGAAAATATAGGAGGTATGGCTTACATATATGAAAATATGGAAAAGTTTAAAAATATAAGAATTATAGGAAATATAGGAGTCGCTTGAATGCCCGAGGATACTGTAAGGGAAACAGATCCTGGAACAGCTTTTCGCGCATTTTGACCGCATCTCTCAGAGTCTCGGTGGATGATTCTCTCATATCCCAGGCTTCACTACGCGAACGGACAACGTCCAGTCAAATGGGCCTGAATGAGCCATATGGGGTCCCAATGGGCCATACATGGTGTCGTCTTAAAATCATCGCCGAGGTCGGTCACCTGACTGATGGATGGATGCAAACAATTCTGAAAAAAAAGAACTAAATCCGGAAAACGGCCTCTACACCCAGTCGTCTTATATCGCTTGTCGAGGCTAATTCATGTCACGTGACTGACGGGTAGCTGCGAATACAGAATTCTGAAAGAAACCCAAATGCGGAAACGGTCTTCATACCCTGTCAAATGAGTCTGGGTGGGCTAAATCTGGTCCACATGGGTCGTGCACGAATCCTATGACATTTACTCTATATACTCCGCTTATGGGCGAGAACGGAAATTCATTCATATGCCTGGACTTCTCATACCGGTAATATGGAGGGAAATTTTTTTTCTTCAATTTATCTAATTTGTTAATATTTTGACAGCATGATTTGTCTTTCCATTCAGTGTCACGCGCTTTGGCAAATTAAATCCCAGTATCACCGTCTGGTACGTATATAAAAATATATAATTCCTCAGTGATACAGCAGTTTCTAGAAACTCCGCCCGAAGCTGTACGACTAAGTGAATAAATCGTATTGGCTCTTCTAACATTATTTATATTTCCTTCAAGAAAAAAAGTCTCCACGATCCCAGTTCACTGTTGTGAATCTTCTGTTTCCAGTGCAGAGTACTGTCCTCGTGTACACAGTTGGAAGTACTGGTACATATAAACAATTCCCGGTGTCCATATTAATTTACGAAACTGCATCTTTCTGGTGAGCTTATGTCTCATTTGAATTCCGGTATGACAGTTTTATAAGTTCAAGCGTCTACTGAAAAATGACCTATTATCTAGATATTTCCGATGCAGCATTGCCCTCCTTCGTCAAACTTCCAGTGTCAGTTGTATCACTATCCTTGTACAGACTGAAAGCCCGTTGGCTGTTTTTTCTTTTTTTTTAAGTGTAGACGTGAAATGGCGTGTTCCTGTCATATTTCTACAGTATACTTCCTAACAATATTTTTTACTGGTGTAAAAACAAGAAACTTTATTTTTAGGTGGAAAATATAATTTCCTATGAGTTTTGAATATAAATGTTGTAAAATGGTACCTTTGTCTGTATTTTGAGGGAACATTTTTTACTTCAAAGAACTTCATTGAGTGATTTGTATATAAATGCTATAGATCTAGAAAAATAGGTCCAAGGCTAGACACAGACGATCACTGGAATATGAAATGGCTATATCGGGAGATCGGGATGATAATACATCCATGACCCCAGTATTACAGAACAGCGTGAGAGATTTCATGGAAATGACACCCCTTCGTACACCTTCCAAACATACTTACCCAGTTAGTACGCATGCACGTAATGACGCCACAGCTCGACGGCCATGACACCAAACCTATCACAAAACACAGAGATATCCTGCACATAAATCCATCATGAAGACTTTAGGCTTCAATCGAAAGGGAATATGGGGTTGCCGTCCACCGAGGCCCTGAAAATTCGGTCAAAGTTTGAAAACAGCTGTACATGTTCACGTTACAGTATCCTGGGCTGTCCGAAGGCGATTACCGATGGACCAAAACGAACGGACGGCCGATGATGCGTCTAACGAAGAGAAGAGAGAAATTGACCCCAGATTGGACAAGAGCGAACACGGTCGACTATGTGTTCATTACACGGACAGGAGCATTAGTGAATTGTAAACACACCCAACGCGGCTCCCCCATTTTGGGCATGAGGTGATGGAGGAAATAACAAAATGTGTACACGCAATACGCTTGTTATTGTTTAGGTCTCTTTCTCTCATTTGAGTGTCTCGATGTGTCAAGACACTATGGGCTAGCTATCGGTGTGTGTGAGTGTTTCTGTAGAGGGTTTTACTCCCCAGCGTTAATGTTTCACTGCGTGAAGACGGGTGTTGTTCACGCCTCACTCTTGCACTTACTCACCGACTCGCGTGTCGCCGTGACGTCATCCCCCACATAAATTCCCGACACCGTAATCTAGTTGTTCGCACCTTTCACTACTACTCACCGAGATCGAACTTATTTCCCTTCAAGCGATGAAATTCAAGTAAAACCTCTCGGCAGAGTGGGGTCTATGGGATGCTCTAGTTGTGTATGGTCATAGAGTGTCCTGGCCATGGCTATCTTCCACACACCGAATACCTCGAATGACCGCATGCGTGTGCGAACATCCGAACAATGCTTTTTTCTACTATTTTTACTAGTTTGCATGCATATATCACCGAACCTACGACGTTGTATACACAGCAATGTCTCGATCACCCAACACATATCACTACTCGCCCCTATTGGATAGTGTATAGCGGTGTGGGTGTATAGGCGCCTCGTCCCATATGCGTATCCGACCGTATCTCAGATTTCTCCACTACTCTTCGGGTGAGTATGCGCACAATGATGTCAAGTTAAACGAAACATAAGGGTGGTAGAAAAAGATGTCGACGTACTGACCAGTGACCGCACAAGCCCTTATACTGACTGCATTATATCTAGAAACATCACAAGAACCAAAACTGATTCATGAGACGATTTGTATCCCATCCACGCTTTTATTGTTGCTGTTCGCGTGGACATGACTAGGACACTGTATGATTACACAAAGGGGGAGTTCCGTAGAACCACCACATTGGACCCAGTCTGGCCCACACTTACCCACTTCACGCACAAGGGTTATAACTCACACATACTCAAAGCACCAATTCCAACCTAAAATGCGCTTTCTCCATTACTGATGACGTCACAGATGACGCCACAGTCACGTCAGCTATAGCTGGCGAAGTCCTATAATGCACATCCTGCCGACTTCTCTCATTTAGTTCCCAAACTTTTCCAGAAATTCTCTGAAATTTGACCAGGATAGCTATATGGGGTCACGCAGATGTCGCGTATCAAAACCGAGGTCAGTAGGTCAAAGGTAAAGGTCACTAAGGTCTGAAAATCAGGAAATCATCGAAATTTATTTTTTGTTTGAGTTTGAGAGACGATATGCCACGTACTAAAACTATCCAAGGTCACGGATCCAAACGGGTTTCTTGAAAAGATTGCACTATTACTCTGGTCCAACGATGTATAATCTGATTAATTACATCAAGCTGATTGCAAACAAGAAACCCGTTTCTGGTAGAGCATGACCAAACTCTCTAAATATACTCTTCTACATGGCTCATAATGAAATCAAGTAATGTAATCTTAGAAATATAGGTCAAGGTCAGTCATCTTCAACAGTTTTCCGGTCTATTCTAACTTAAAGGCATATATGGAACATGAATTCGGAGATCTTAGACTTAACATATAGAATTTGACTTTAGAAAATAGGTCAAGGTCGGTGGTATTCAATAGACTTCAGTTCCAGCCATACGTGTTATGAATTTGGACAATGTTGATATAATCCTTCATGAAATATCGTACTGAATAAAATGAGATAGGTCAAGGTCAGTCATCTTCAGTACACCTCTGGACCATCGCGAGATGTATACATTATACAAAATTTGGAAAGCCTAGCTATATTTCTTCATGATATATCATAATAAACAGTAGGACCTTGAAAAAAGTAGGTCAAGGTCAGTCAACTGGATCTTTCGTTGTGACTTGTTTTCAAACGAGAACGGTCGATTGACGTTGACGGAATATGAATTTGGAGACCCTAGCTTTAATCCTTCAGAAAACACAGCAAATACCAGAATTTGATCTTGATAAAATAGGTCAAGGTCGGACATTTTCAATAGGCTTCTGACCCTTCACCAGATGCATATGTGGTATGAATTTACAATTCCTGGATAAAATCCTTCTTGACATTTCGTGTCCACAAGAAAGATGGACAGAGGGGCGGACGGACGAGGCAGACAATACAAAAATTTGTCCGAGGGGTAAAAACGAATGATGTACAGTTGTTGATATACGCCCTTTTCGCTATGTAGCTGAACTATTGCTGAACCTTAATTCTCTCTCTCTCCACGAGATACAGAAGTAGGCCTACCCTTGATAAAATATTAGAATTGCTGAGCTGAATTCCGCTTTGCCCAAATTATATACACGGGAACACTGAAAACGTGACTTAGTATATATTTCCCAGAAGTTTTGGAGAAGCTCGTCTCATTTCCTGTTTGTCGTATACAGTCACGTCTTTTCTTGCCGGACATTTTCCCAAATCAGATCTATTAGTCATGTACTGTGTAATATACTTAGATCCGCTTTACCTGGAACGCTGACAATGAACTCACGATACCCCCAATTAATAGCTCATGCAAAGAACATAAAAGTACACTGTATGTAAAGGTTTTATTATTTGGGGTAATAGGAGGCCACATTGTAGGTCATTGAACGTGTGCAAAGTCCTGTACAGTGTAACATACTCACATCCGCTTTACCTGGAACGCTATCACTTTAAACATCTGATATTACAGCGATTAGCTCCACCGAAGTTTCGTTTTCATGTTGTTACTTGCCGAATGACAAATACTCAAGCTGTTGTTATTTATTTTATCGTCAAAGCATAAACACAACACAATCAATGAGCCTAAAAGTGATGCAACCGATATATATACACGTGTAGTGTCCTTATTATATATTTTTAACAAATCATTTCTGAACTTATCCTCGATTTGCAGAAAAGTCTGTGGAATCCAAATGGAATTACCAAATGAAATGAAGATAAGGACAAATTTACGCTGGAATATTCACAGACTACGCTCTTTCGAACTTACAAGCTTATTTACCGTATAACATTGTGCAAACTATTTATGTTTGTTTTGGAGAAAATTCTAATTATTGTTTCACTGATGATCATGTCTACTCTCCGAGCGGAGTTTACTGATAGTGGAAATGAGGATCTCTGTTGAAGTTTCAGCGAAGTCATACTGAAGATCGTGAGCTCACAAGAGATCCAATTTCGAAACTGAAAGCGACATGGCGAAATAGTGGCAGTTTCGAGGTCACCGAGATCCTGCAGAAGGGACAATTCAACCACCTCGCTGGGGGTCTAATAACACCCCAGCCACCAGTCAGATTTTTGGACCGGATTCGGGGCCTTCGCGCACATCGCCGGAAGTGACATCATATATAGTAAAATAGATGTTTAACGAAAATTTTGATTACTTTTCAAGTCTGCATAATACCTCCGTTGACCTAGCGTTAAAAAGAATTATCTGGAGATAATTTTCCCTGTTTATCTGGACAGAGCATATGAAAAGTAGTTCGCTCATGTGCAACACTAAAGGAGTCGTTTGGTCGGATTCAAACTGAACCGTGCGTCGGTTGGTTTCCCCTATACGTCATAGCAACGTAGTAAAGGTCAACTTCCGTTATTGGAGGCAGGGATGTTATTGGAGCATGCGCTGTGGGGAGGTTGGGGACAATTGTGCATGGGTATCTCAAAACCGTCAACAAACAGCGATCAATATTTGAATGGCTATCTGAATACCATTGGTTCCTAAAGGGCTTTCTTTAGGAAATTGCGGCGGTTATGTAGCAACACACGATTTATATTCATTAAACACACACCTCCAACTGAAATAGAACGCTTGGTTACCGGTTGCTATGGTAATCAATTTGATAAAAAGTGTTGGTAACCAAATCCCAAAAGTGATAACCAATAACTATTAATACAATTTCAACGGAATTATGCAAAACAATCAGAATCTTATATTTTAGAAAAAAATATGTCATTCGTCAACATAATTATCTAGCTCGCTGCGTGACATCTTCATAGCCCATTTTGCATACCAATTTTGTACCAGATCAAAAAATATTTGAATTGCAGTATCTCGGAAACCAGAATGAATATTCCATGAAATAAATGTTAAAATTTTCACCAAACGATTACTGCAGAAGTGAGTTACAGACACTCTCATTTTTCGTGAACGGCGTAGTGGCCATGGTGGTTAAAGCGTCTTTCCTGTATAGAATGATGCCGTCTCCAGCCTCGGCTACGGTCAACGATGTGGATAGTGGTCAACAGTTCCTACCCTGTTGGAATTGTCATGAAACGATGGCATATAGCTCCGGATTCGGTTACAATCAGCCCTGCCCAGTTTGGTATTGGCTGCCCCAACGCCCCAGATTTAATTACGGTCAACCATGTGGACAGTGGTCAACAGTTCCTGCCAAGTTCACAATGGCCACCAAACAATGAAATAGTTCCAGTTTATGTGGACAGTGGTCGCCTGCTCCGTACCAATTACAATGGCCATTAACCCAGGTCAAACTCAACTTCTTAGAAGGAAAGAGCATCTTCTGCAGTGACTGCAACAGTTCGGACAAGCTCAGTTACTGGTTGAACGTCACAAGAATCAGTCCATTTGACACTGGCTTCTTAATATTGTCAGGGATTTCAAGATCAATGAGCAATCACAGTTATTGGTTGAAGGTTACAAGCTCCTAGTTTTTAGCGATTTCACATAGGTCAACCAATGATGCCACGGATTCCAGGATTACTGGACAAGCTCAGTTACTGGGAGCTGTCCATTTGACACTGGCTCCTCACTGTTGCCAGGGATTTCAAGACCAATTGGCAAGCTCAGTTACTGGTTGACGGTCACCAGCTCCTGTTCATTTGACATTGGTTCCTCAGTGCTGTCAGGATTCCAAGACAAGTGGTCAAGCTCAATTATTGGTTGACAGTCGGCAGCACCAGTCCCTTTGACACTGGCTCCTCAATGCTACCAGGGATTGCAGGATACATGGGCAAGCTCATTTATTGGTTGAAATAGCGCCTCTCCATTTGACATTGGCTCCTCAATCCTGCCAAGGATTCCAAGATAAATGGGCAAGCTCAGTTACTGATTGAATGTCAACAGCTCAAGTCCAATTAAATATTGGCTCCTTGGTGCTGACAGGGAGTCCAAATTAATTGGACAAGCTAGGTTATTGGTTGAAGGTCATGTTCCTGTTCATTTGACATTGGCTCCTGAATGCTATCAGGGACTTTAAGATAAATGCGCAAGCTCAAGTCACTGATTGAAGGTGACCATCTCTGTCCATTTGCCTCTTCAGTGCTGCCAGGGATTCCAAGATGGACAAGCTCAGATATTGGTTGACGATCACCAGCTCCTGTCCATTTGATATTGGCTCCTCAATGCTTACAGGGATTCCAAGATAAATGGACAAGCTCAATTTTTGGCTGAATATCACCAGCTCCTGTCCATTTGACAATGGCGCCTCAACGCTGTCAGGATTCCAAGATAAATAGGCCAGCTCAGTTATTGGTTGAATGTCACCAGCTCCTGTCCATTAGACATTGGCTCGTCCATGCTGCCAGGGACTCCCAAGAAACATGGGTAAACTCCTGTCCATTGGACACTGGCCCCATGGAGCTCACGGGGCTGACTCAAGGTGTCGTTGTGCACACCTCACGTCATTGTAAGCATAGGCCCCAGTTCCCTGGAGAGCTTGAAGCGACTGAGGCTCCTGTGGGGTTCCCAGTGTAAAAAGGAATAGAACCGAAATATTGTTGAAACCGACGTTAAATCATATAACTCACTCAGTCACCCATTTTACACTGACTCTTTCAATGCTGCCAGGGATTCCAAGACAAATGGGCAAGATGTTAGTGGATAAAGGTCGCCAGTTCCTCTCCATCTAACATGGATCCTCCGATCACAGGATTCCAAGTTAAGATTTAAGCTGTCAGGTAATGATGATCGCCAATTCCTGCCCATAAGGCATTGCTCCTTTATCTTTGACAGTGTGTCAGTGGGTTAATGTCCCCACTTTGGTCCTATCCAATTGGCATTGATCCTTCAAGGTCAGTTTAAACTCAGTCACTGCCTGAAGGTCAAGGGTTTTTCCATTTGACCTTGACTCGCCAACTGATGACAGGATTGTAAGTTTATGGTGACCAGTTCTTGTCCATCTGGCATTGATCCTTTGTTGTTGACAATTAATAAGCTCAGTCACTGGTTGAAGGTCACCAGTTTCAATCCATTTGACACTGACCCTCCAATAATGAAAGGATTCCAAGTATAGTTTATGTCATGTCCATTGGCATTGACCCTTCACTGTGAAGCTCAGTCAATGGTTGAAGGTCACCAATTCCAATCCATGGACAATGACCCTCCAACTATGACAGGATTCCAAGTTTGGTTCAAGCTTGGTGAGGGAATCAAGGTCACCACTGGGGTCCTGTCCATCTGTCATTGATCCTTCAATGTTGATAGGGATTCAAGATCAATTCAGGCTCAGTCACTGGCTGAAGGTCACCAGTTCGTCCATTTGACCTTGACCCTTCAAATGACGACAGGATTCCAACTTTTGTTTTAAGCTTGAACAGGGGATGGTCACCACTGAGGTCCTGTCCATCTGGCATTGATCCTTCACTGTTGACAGGATTCAAGATCAGTTTTAAGCTCAGTCACTGACTGAAGGTCATCAGTTTGTCCACTTGACCTTGACCCTCCAAATGATGACAAGTTTAGTTCAAACATGGATAGGGGAAGATCACCACTAAGGTCCTATCCATTTGACATTGACAGGAATTCAACATTAGTTTTAAGCTCAGTCACTGAAGGAAGGTCACCAGTTAGTCCACTTGACCTTGACCCTCCAACTGGTGACCGGATTCCAAGTTTAGTTTAAGCTTGGACAGGGCAAGTATGTCACCACGGAGGTCCCAGTTCCAATCCATTTGACAGACACTGACCGTCCAATAATGACAGGATCCCAAGGCTAGATACTTCATGTAAGCAGCTATTGTCTGACTCTTTGTGTCGCTGAAAAGGCTCAAGTCTAGACACATTATTGTCCCCAGACTTGACTATTGTATGCATTGTCTCGTGATCCTTACATGGCGTATGAACCGGACCAAGTTTAGTTAAAGGTTGGTCAAGGGATGAATGTCACAATGAGGTCCCATACACTTGGCATTGATCATTCAATGTTGACCGGGATTCAAGATTAGCTTAAGCTCAGTCAATGGTCGACTCTCCAAATGATGCCAGGATTACAAGTAGGGTTTAAGCGGTCAGGGAATGATGGCTTGTCCATTTGGCATTAATCCTTCATTGCTGACAGAAATTCAAGTTTAATTTAATAAGCTCAGTCACTGGTAACAAGTTCCAGTCCATTTGACACTGACCCTCCAGGGATGAGAAGATTCCAAGTATAGTAAGCTGGCGAGGATGAAGGTAATCATTTCCGGTCCATTTAACATTGAATATTGGATTTATGACAGGACAAGTTTAGTTTTAAGCTTTGTCAGAAGCCATTGAAGCATCACCAGATCACCAGGACAGTGATGTCCTCGATTAATAGATTAAGAAATAATTATGTTCATACACTGACCATCACAATTCTAACATACGGTAATTCCTCTAATAATTCGATCACTGGAAGTGCAATAAAAATGGCTAAAATCTAGCAATATTCTTCATTGCTCCAGCTACAAAGTGTCATATTTGTCATTGTATGACTTCTCGTCAATTTGAATGAAGAATGGGAATGCTACTTTTTTTCTCTGTGTTTGAATAAGAAAAGTGAACTTCCTGTGATTTAATTATTAGGGGAATTATCGTAGGTGATGAAAATACATCTCTGCATCTGATCTATGGCTGATTCAGTTGATGATCCAAGCACAATACCATACAACTGTCCCAGTACCACAGGTTTCAAACACTTTTCCCCCAGTCAGAAGCTGTGCCATCCTTCACAACGCAAGTCTGTATACTCTGTACATGTACCTGCCCTGCATGCAGATTAGGGCTGTACAGTTATTAATTGAACAGTCTGTTTAAAATAATATTATTATTAGCCAATTAATGGACCGCATTAGAGCCATGTTCACAGACAAGCCAAGTTTCTAATGAGATTGAGAATCTCTTTGATGTGGTTGAGGGAATGACACATGGGCGTCACTCCAGTCAAAACAATCATGGCTATACACAACGGAGTTCAAAGGGGATAAAATGTATGTCACATTGCCGGACTTCTAATTTGCTCAATGATGTGTATATTTGGAGAGGTCATGATTGTGATTCAGCACTCCTAAAATTTACGACAGGTCTAATAGCTATGCTGAGCTAATATTCTGCCAAAGTACAGCTTTGTCAGACGAACCATGACTAGAGATGATGAAGCTATGAAGGCAAGTACATGTAACTTCAACTTCGGCCTACTGTAACACTTACCGGGCCCTCGATGGCCGAGTGGTCTAAGGCGCTTCACTGGTGACCGCTAGCCTTACACCGCTGAGCCGGCACAGGTTCGAGCCCAGCTGGTCCATGTGTGAAACTTTGTCAGTTACTTGCCAAAGGGCGGTGGTTCTCTCCGGGTACCCCGGCTTCCTCCACCAACCAAACTGACTGTCACCATATGAATGAAACAAACTTGTGTGACATTAAGCCAAATTCCCTCCCTCTCTCCCTGTAACGCTTACCATGCTTAGTAGGCCAAACGAAATAATATGTGTGTTTACTGTTACCCGACCCTACCTAGCAAAAATGCACCGATCCTCCGTCTTTTTGCGACTTGAGCAAAAAAAAAGAACGAAATCCGGCGACCCAGTCAGTTTCCGTGGCGGAGTCCTTATTTTTCAGGTTCAACTTTTAAACACCCATCGAACGCTGAAAGATCTCTGTTGTGATCGGTCAATCGCTCAAAATCTGTTGCGCCTCAGCCAATCAAATATCTACTTCCATCTGACGTCGCCCGATGCAGCCAACATGGCGGTAGCATCCATGCGGCAAAGGTTTGTTGATTTGGATATAATTTTTCCGGTTTCATCGATGATGATAACATGAACATTTGACGGAATGTTCGACCACAAATACACTGACCTACATATACGGGAAAAGGAATTTGAGCAAATTTTTTGCGATGTGCCTAACTACCCTAAAAAAAATATGTCATAAAATTTTGGAGTAAATAAAAGAAAAAAGCCTACCTACCTAAACCAAATTTTCAAAATGCATTTAACAGTAAACAAACATTATTTTGTTTGGCCTTACTCAACTTGTAAAATAACTATTTAATCTTTAACGAACACAGAAGTGCTAAAATTCCAGAATGAATGTTTTAATTTATTTAATTAATTAACACTTGCATATGGAACAAAACTTTTACATCTCTGCTTTACAAGTAACAATCACCCACTTTAAACTTTCATACAAAAAAACATGTACAGTCTTGTCCAATGTCCAGCATGTAGACTTGACATTCACACATCTGTTCATACTTTCAATAGAGTTCATGGAATACCTCGATGGCCAGGATCATACAGCACTAAGTGTTCTTGCTGACGGTGCATCATCAGCCCACATCTTGTCACAGTCAAACATACCGTGACGACTGTGCCATGCACATCTGCGAACGCTGTTCGGATTTAATCACTGATGGCACTTGGATGACCGGAATTTTGTTCGAATCCGCAAACTTTTGAAATGCTGCGACTTTACCTCTTAAAGCACTCAATTCCATTCGAACAACATCATTTTCCCGTTGCAGTCTGTCCACTTCTGCCTGTAATTTTTCTTTCTCTATTTCCAGTTCCTCCTTTTGTGAAATACGCTTTTCACGGCAATTTGCCGCATAGCCTCTGTTTTTCAGAGTTCTTCGCCTCTGTTTCAACTTGGCAACCTCATCTCTGGACATTCCCTTTAACATTCGGTTCAACTCTTTCACAGATAAATTCACCAGTTCTTCGTCGTTCATACGGGCTGCCGCTCGGGCCATCTCCGATTTGGCATACGAAAGAAATATCTGCAATGAAAGATATATAGGAGTGAGAATTCTGCAGTGTCATACATACAATTTAACTATTTATATCACATGATATCGTCCACTTCAATGAGTTTGTTTATAGGTAAACAAAGATGCATGCATTTTAGAACTGGTACGTCTCGCATCAAAGTACTTGGATGTTCTATATCAGCTTTAAGTTTAATGAAGATATAACTAGGATTGATCACCATATTGTATAAAATCACAACTGTCCAAATTTTTTGTATATTATTGGATAGTTGCCTTTATATTGGACAGTTGTTGTTTACAGATGACAGGTGTTCAACACCTGCATAATCAGGGTGTTGGCGATCTGCCAATTGTGACACAACATAATTGAAGCATAAATTTTGGAACTATTTACAGTTATTCTCCATTTCTGTCTCAAAGTGTATAAGGCTCATTGAAGTTACTGGTCCGTTAATCATGACCTGCCCACCAAGAAAGAGGGACAGGCAGGCCGATTTTATTTGTCATTTGTAGTTTTAGTTGGGCACAATGTATAATATGTGCTGAATCGAACTGTTACTTCTACTTGCACAATAAATAAATATATGAGTTTTTAAGCATGAACATTTTTTAAGATGATAAACGAACTATTGCACCTGAGCCATCCATACAACACTGTACAATCCAAAAAACTTACATGTTACGAATATGGTTAAATAAATTTACATTCAGATTCAGAATATTAACTACAGGTAAATACTCTTCATTGTTGTGACATGATGGGAATATTACAATTGTATATTATATACCATGATGTAGTCATTTAAGCATGATCATGATTGATAGACTGGTCCAAAATTAAATCAACTGAATCGAGTTAATATGGACCCTAAGCGAAGTGGGCTCTGAACAAAAGAAAACAGTGAAGTCAAGTCAACTGTAACCCTCACAATTAGCCACAGCATCTAACAATTGCCGAGGTGAATGGTGGCAAAATGAGTTCATGGTCAGCAATTTTTAATATGGAAGTTAAAATGACAGTTATTTTGATGCCACGGCACAAGGTTTTTTTCTGAGAGGAGTTCTACTAATTGTGAGGGCTGCAACTGTGACAATGTTTACTGTGGTAACTTTAGTTTAACACACAGTTAAATGGAACAAATCCAGTTTTTAGACAATAAAATCCATTCCAGGTGACAAAAATTCCCGCAAATTTGAGATATTGAAGATATTACATATAACCGAATAAATATTTGACAATTTGAGAACAGAAAAGTGAGGTTCCACATTTCCCTGTATTTCTCCATGTTACCAATCTAAGTGAGCTTTCCAGTCCCCAATTGGCTGTACCTGCGATGTTCTGTCTGTGGCAATAGATACATGTAGTATATTGCATACATAAATTTGAAACCATTATAATTTGTATAATAATTTCAAGATATGTTTCTGCATACAAATACCAGTGCCACATAAGCATGTGCTTTCTTGGAGACTCCGACTGGAACACCCAATAACTTATAGGCAATTAATTTTTAGTTGATAATTCGCAGTACCAGTATACACACATGGCAGTGTGACTAACGTCACAGGACCTACGAAGTAGAGTAGGCATTAGGACTCGAACGCGAATTGAACTCTTGAAAATCCCCACCCCCAGTTGAAATCCTGCCTATATTAAGATGGGCACCGCTCAAGTCAGAATCGCCAGTGATTTTCATCAAAAATCACCAGAAATTTTCATCAAAAGTAGGTCAGCTCAGAACGTGTTGGTAACAGTCTCCTAATGCGCCTTCATTCCAAAAATAAATACCGATCGCCGATTTAATTTTACAATTTTTTAACTAAAGGAAACAGATTGAATAATAAAAAGTTCAGTAGATTTCAAGCTTTACGTGTGAAAATACATAAATTTACATCTCTTTAATGGTTTTCAGTGCCCTTGTCCAGGATCAAAACAACTTTTTGTATCGCATTATTTTCCCAACAATACAACAAATTTTTATATATAGTACTATAGTAGAAAGGTAGCATTTATGTAGTTTACGGTAATTCAACTCAAGACCAACACCTTTTCTGCACAAGATGATAATGATTCTATGTCATTCTCCTGAGCATAACCGGTACAAAGACGAATAAATAGCGTCTCTACATCACGTTGTTATCTAGATATATGCAGGGCCTGATCTAGACTTTTAGTTTGGGCACCCTTACCTGGCGCAGAGTGTGATAAGTTATAGTGAAATAGGCCGCGATGTGGGACTGTCGAAGCCCATGGAAGCTGTGGGAGTATTGAATGGTCTAAATACAGCCTGATAACTTAATATTTGGCAATAGTAATTGCATTAATATAGGTTTCAGCCTGTTCAGAGGGAATTTGCTAACAGAATTTTTTTTTTTTTTTTTCTCATTTGGGCGCCCAAATTCATGGCGCCCAAACCCGTTATAACGGGTTCAAAAACGGCCTGGATCAGGCCCTGATATGAGACAACACATTTTGGGTATCGGCAATCTGATGAATGTACTATTCCGGTATTCTTGTTTCACATTATATTCTATGACGGTTGATCGGTGATTTTCTTCATTGATAAACATTAAACCACCTCAGCTTCGTTGTGTGAATCGGAATTCAGTGATTCTGTATCCCCTAATCAAGGAATCAAAGTGGATCAAGATTTGAAATGACAAGAAAAATTTAGACATATTTTGTTTACACATGTAATTTTTTGTTTAAATTATACCCCAGTGTGATATATAGTCAATATTCAAGAGGTACAAAAAAAACTCAAAGTATGTTCTCATATTTTCACATTATGATCAAAGTTACTTTATCTAGTTAAATTCTACCCAAAGAAAATAAATTAAGACCCTTTAAACATGCTGTCATGGCTTTGTTTCACCCTCAGTAAACTTTTATCATTGTTGCTAACACAGACTAATCTGAAGGATGATACCACATCTTTCTTTCTCCTGCTGGGTTATTGCACCAGGCTGACTTAATTGGTTGATGTAGGATATTTCACAACCAGTGGGAAATCTGACCTGAATTTGAAGCCTGATGTGGCGTGTGATGAAATGTTTGGATGTGAAATAGGATACAAGTTAAAGGCTACAGTTTACATCTATAACAATATACTGAATTGTGTGTATTGAGGCTGGCAAGTTGGTGATAGCAGTGTAAATAAATGCACTAACAAATGATGGAAAAAAATCGACCATAGAGGTCCATGTCCCCCGCTAGCAGCACCAGTTATGGTGGATTACATCCACCATAACTGGCGCTGCTGCTGCGGGGGCCATGGACCTCTATGGTCGATTTTTTGGGGTCGATGATATCTCATATCATTGATAAGAGTATGATTTGAAAATGGAGATATCGCTGATGAGCTTAACATAATCTAATACAGCAGATGGCACCCATATTGGATTATGCACATCCATAAAACATAATACATGACTGTCCTCTCACTAAGGTCAAGGGACTCCCCAAGTTTGAAGTAGATCAGTTGAATCGTACTCCAGCTATTGTCCGGACAAGATCAAACTGCTTAAAATCCAATGAAATCCAGTATGGCCGATGGTGGCCATATTGGATTAAGCACGTCCTTGAAAAACAATCCTAATCCTCCTCTCAACAATGTCAAGGCACTCCCCAGGTATGAAGTAGATCGGTTGAATCGTTCTCGAGTTATTGTCCAGACAAGATTCAACTGCTTACAATCCAATATGGCTGACGGCGGCCATATTAGATTACGCACATTGCTGAAAAACAATCACAACCGTCCTCTCACCAATGTCAAGGCACACACAAAGTTTGAAGTTGATCGGTTAAATCATTCACGAGTTATTGTCCGGACAAAAAAATCTAAGATCCAATTGCTTATAATCCAATATGGCTGATGGCGGCATATTAGATTATGCACATTGCTGAAAAACAATCCCAACCATCCTCTCACCAATGTCAAGGCATACCCCAAGTTTGAAGTTGATCGGTTAAATCGTTCTCAAGTTATTGTCCGGACAAGAAAATCTAAGATCGAAATGCTGATAATCCAAAATGGCTGACGGCGGCCATATTTGATTACGCACATTGCTGAAAAACAATCCCAACCGTCCTCTCACCAATGTCAAGGCACACCCCAAGTTTGAAGTTGATCGGTTAAATCGTTCACGAGTTATTGTCCGGACAAGAAAATCTAAGATCGAACTGCTTATAATCCAAAATGGCTGACGGCGGCCATATTTGATTACGCACATTGCTGAAAAACAATCCCAACCGTCCTCTCACCAATGTCAAGGCACACCCCAAGTTTGAAGTTGATCGGTTAAATCGTTCACGAGATATTGTCCGGACAAGAAAATCTAAGATCGTACTGCTTATAATCCAAAATGGCTGACGGCGGCCATATTGGATTACGCACATTGCTGAAAAACAATCCCAACCGCCCTCTCGCCAATGTCAAGGCACACCCCAAGTTTGAAGTTGATCGGTTAAATCGTTCACGAGTTATTGTCCGGACAAGAAAATCTTACGGAATTACGGACACCGGTGTTTCTAAGTCCCCCCCCTACTAAGTAGCGGGGGACAATTAGCAGTTCCTATTTCATACATGATAATATAGCCCACCAAAACGTTTACACTTAGATTAGCTATGACCAGGAGTTCGGTGCGCGTCGGTGCCCGTCGGAGTCCTAATGCCCACCCTACTTCGGATGTCGGATAGCACAGTGGTAAATTTAACAGACCTATGACAGAAGGTAAATGTACGTTTTCCTTACTATGCTTATTGTATCAGCTTGCGCTTTCAGCTTGGGACCTTCGTCTATTAGACTGAATTCACTCATTTATCCATTGGTTAAATGGGCCCCGTTTACACAAAGTCTTGACCGGGCTCAAAGTCTCTTAACTTCGCTGATTTTACCAGAACCGGTGTGTCTTGATATGCCGTATCAGGGAACCTTCACAGTGAAACATACAGCCAAGGGTTCCCGATGGGCATGACGGTGCACTCGCTGAGCCATCAATAAATAATATAAAAAAAATAATTATAAATCAAATTTTCATCAGAATTCGATCAGCTCAGAACTTACTGGTAACAATGCCCTAATGCACGTTCATGCCAAAAATCAAGGTTCTAATGTCAACGGTTCTCCTTATTTTGCCGACGAAAGGATTTGGATGGACTGACTGACTGACTCATTACCGGACAATTTGCGATCTGTAGCCTACTTCGTAGGAATATAATACAATCATCATTCATGAATGTCGAATGGAGGACAGATGATTATGAATCACCATGAATAGAAACAGATTTCAGCTCAACAAACAGAAGATCTCTGCTACTCGGAACATCTGTTACAAAATGTATTTGCACAACCTAAACAGAAAAAAATCGCCATTCTTACATAAAAGGATGATCATATCAGCAATATTTATAATACAAAGATCAGGGATTCATACAAGTCAAAAATTTGAGTATTTTTTTACTCAAATAAGTGGATTCAGTTTTCGGTATTTTCGTCAATTTGAGTATTTCTTCAAATTTACCACCATTCTCAATGATTTTATATTGTTTCATCCCTTAAAAATAATAGGCTATTGAGTTTTTGTCAGAACCTAAAAATAGTTGGTCAAATTCAAAGGTCTGAATTGAGTTTTCGAAGGAATTTTACCCCTGATTACCGGTGGTAAAAAGTGACTTGTATGAATCCCTGAAAGATGAGTCTATGTTTGGAAAGATATTCTCAATTAATATAATTGTTTGTAAACTTAAACATGGCAGTGTGACTAATGTCACAGGACCTACGAAGTAGGGTAGGCATTAGGACTCCACCGCGTACTGAACTCTTGGAAATCCGCACACCCAGTTGAAATCCTGCCTATATTAGGATGGGCACTGCCCAAGTCAGAATCAGCAGTGATTTTCATCAAAAATCACCAGAAATTTTCATCAAAAGTAGGTCAGCTCAGAACTTGCTGGTAACAGTCCCCTAATGCACCTTCATGCCAAAAATCAAGGTTCTAATGTCAACGGTTCTCCTTATTTTGCCGACTTAAGGATTCGGATGGACGGACTCATTACCGGAAAATGCAAGGTCTAAAGTACAAGGGACTATTGATGGTTTTCTGTCTGACAGAATTAAAACTATTTTTAACCCTTCCCCCCCCCCCCCCATCTATTGTATATGTACGCTACACTTAAGCAAGATTTATAAGCATACATAATAGCGCAACTGCAAAATAGCTACTTTTTTACCCCACCCAACACCTGTGCATACTAATTAAAGGGTGCCACTTATGGAATTGTATATCAGAAGTGTTAATCAGAACTGGATTATTAATGTATCCTCTGTCATATAAACACAATGATACTACATGTCACAGCTTGTGACCTGCTTGTTGTAGAAAGGTAGGAAGTAGGCCTACAGAGAGGAAAGCATGTGACGATGAGTCAGCAAATCTGTAGGAGCTTCGGAGCCTTCCTACATGTATGTAGTATCAATCTATACTCAGCTGATAGGTATCAGGATGTCAGACTCAAATTATATCAAAGTATTGTTCTGAAGTGTCCACCCATCTATATAAACTAAACTGAATTTTACATGCACAGTAGAACCAGCACCCTGGGCTGATATGCAGGCGCAAGTAAGCACATGTCCTATCCCAGCAAAGAATGGCTCTCTACTGTTTGGAGGCGGCCAGATTCTGATCCAGCCTCTTTACAATGTCATCATGAATCCGTGTTAACACTAACAGTCCAAATTCATTATTTTGTTCTTGTTTTGAGATTATGAGGCTCTTGTCAAGGAAAACATGCTGTGACTTGTAATGACTAGACTGTTTGGCAATTTGCATGAATATTGTAGCTTTAACATCTTTGCTAACCAAGTCCATTACATTGCAAAGCTCTATACACTACAGTGTAGACAGCTTGAGCCTTCATCTCTCTCTTAATTAAGTTTTTGCCAGAGTGGTGGTGAATAACTGAAGGCAGAAGCAATATTAATGTACATTGTACTGGGTATACAATACAAATTTTCACTCTCCTTAAGAAATGAAATTACAAGCTAGAATACATTGCAGAAAGAGAACCTTAATTTACTGTAACTTTTTCCAATTATTTATCTTTTTTTGATTGCGAAAGTGGATTACTTTCATAAACAATACAACTGGCAACAAGTATGTGGAGGTAACCCCTTTTTTTTCTTCTTAACTTTTTCAGTGGAAAACTTAAAATACCGGTATAATGAATATTGTTCCTTTTATTTGTGAGCGAATCCTGGTCAAGATAACTTCTAATGATCTAGAACATGATCAGTCAACAACAAGGAAGTGTTTCTGAGCAAGTAAAAAGGTATTGATGAAAATGTCTACAGATAGCAATGCATACAATGAGAATTGGGTGAATGTATAAGATAAATGCGTGCCATAAATCAGGTGATAGATTCGCTTATCCATGACCCAATCACTCCCATGAAGCTTCCGTGTTCGCGCAGTAGTTCCAACGTTCTACGGTCGCTGGCGAGCCTGTCGGAGTTCGAGTATCATGAATAAAATTTACAGCTATCACATTTAAATAGACGTATCTCGAAACAAAAACATAACAAAAATAGATTTAAAATGTTTACAAATTCATGACGTGGTGATCGTGAAGAGGCTGGGCCTGGCCGGATCGAGGCTCCTCCACACCTGTTTATAGAGAGAGATGGTTTGCTGGGATAGAATATGCCAGCTTGCAAACCTGTGTATCACCAGCCCAATGAGCAAGTTGACAAATTGCACGAACATTTTCTACTGTGGCATGTAAAATTTAGTGTAGATGAGTGCCTCTTCAGAAAGGCTGTCAATTGAATGTATATTGTATCATACTGTGCTTAAATATTAATATTATCAAAAGGAAAGGTACAATATTACATAATGAAATGTAAAATGGAAATATGCATTTTCTAGTATGGATTACTATGAGGTACCGGTATTCAGTTGTAAAGCGTTTGGTGTCCTTCAATCACGGCGTCATGACCTTTACAGATTCAGATTCGTTTATTGGCGCAAACACATGTTGATAGCGAATTAATCAGGCCTAGATCTATATATTAATTGCTTATAGGCCTATATACAGGGTAGATAAAAACAGATCAATATAACACCGAGCAACAAAAAATATACATACATGTAGAGAGAATGCCATAATTAAAATTTTAAACATATGAACAAAGAACTTTGTGCCAAATTCCCAATTCAACTTACCTTTTTACTCATTTTGGCACATCAATTTGTACACAAACTATCCAATACGTTCTGTGTGTTGATTCAGTCAAACGTATGACAGCGAATTGGGAACAAAGTATAAACACAATAGGCCTATCTCTGTTGTCAAGACGCCAGCGTCCGACAAAATAAATGAGACGATAAAAAAGCAGCGCTTGTGCCTTGTGTTGTGGCCGAGTTACTCAAGCGTCACATAAAATGTTTGCGACGCAAATCAAGGTCAATTAGTAATCCACAAACTCAGCTAAATCCAGTCAGAACGCCTTAACTGTTAACAGCGACGATTTGATATTTCTGCCAGTTTTCCAGAAGTAAACAAGCAGGAACTGATGTAACCGAATCGGACCTGGCATCCTGGAGTGGAAATTGCGTTGTTGTTTTGAACGCGCGGACTGCGCATAACTTGTGAATATCCTGTCCTCAGACCGCGCGAACACAAATTGTGATGACTCAGCAAACGTACCCGGTGACATTAAAATCTGATGAGTCAGCAGTCTTTCTTGGTCACCTGTGAAATACGACAGGTGATAAAACGGAAATCAGTTCATTTAGAGTTTCGAGTTGTTCACAACAGAGACGTATTTTTGATTGTGATATGAGAGGTATACAACACGAAATAGAAACTGCGCAGCAGTCTGGTCGTTGTTTATGTTTATAAATAGGCCAGCGCGTGATCGCAAAATAACATTCCACACCCCCAAGGACAAGGTCATTTTGACCGGGTTATGCTGAAACATAGATCGATTACGTAAATGGAATGCCGATGAAATGTACCGTGGAGCGTAACATATAATTTTCCATTTTCTGTCTAGGTTAGATCTAGGTTATTCCAGAAAGTGAACCATTTCAGTTCTACTTTAGATGTAACAATAATATAGATCTAGTTATATTCTGTTCCAGATTTAACATTGATGCACATGTATATTGTTGATATAATTTGTAAAAAAAAAGACAAGTGCGTATATGATACTTGTAGGTACAAGTTCGATTTGGCAAGTACCTGGTCGATCTAGATTTAGATATCTAGAACCAAAAAAAAATCGTTTTTCCTAGAAAATGAGACCTACTATTATTACGTATAAACATCGCATGGTCTGATGGCAAGAGGAAATTCGGTTATATCTATGGTTGACCATCCCTGCCACAATTCTTCATTTTATACCATGGTATAAAACATTTATAGGAATGGATGACTGTAAATATTTTGTACCATGGTATAAAATACCAAGCCTGTCAAAATTCGTATTTATAGAATGCCTTTAATTATTTTGTACCCTGGTATAAAATCGTCAAGCCTGCCATAATTCGTATTTATAGGATGCCTATAATGATATTGTACCATGGTTTAAAATGACGACTTGTGGCAGGGTTGGCCAACCGTATATACCGGCCAAAAAGTGGACTTCCACACTCGACTAGAATATACAGTAATATGCTGATGTGACATAAGCCGCTTCTTTGAAAAAAGGACACCAATGAGCTCGTCTAGTACTAACCATCTTGCATGCTCGCTGAATCGAGTAGTTAATTGTGGATTTCCAGAAAATTAAGGGGATGCAGGAACAACTCGGATTGGATTGGCTTACTGTATAGTTTTTAATAGAGTAACTCTACTAGCTAAATAGCCAGCCAAACTTGAATTTAAAGGTGGCTAAATGGCATCAGATTGGGCTGTTAAAAACTCCGACAATGCAAGAATGAAATCTGGGGAGTGGAGTTGAAACCAGACGAGACACTTGATATGGCAGATCTGTTTACTAACACACATTTTTCTTTGAAAAGGCATTCTAAAGAAAGATCATTTTCCAAGATTAGAACTTAACGGCATTTACTGGAAGAGCCATTGAGAATCGTTGCCCATTTTCCTCTTACACTCAGAACTAGATTGCACCCTTATCACAGGGGTCCAATAGCCTAGACGAAAGTCGTACAGCTGACATGCTCTGGTTGGAGTTTGAATAGATTGATCATGAAACTACTCAGTAGTATATGAAGTGGAAATCTCCTATCATTGAGGAGGGTAATCGAGGAGGGTTGTGACGTCATTACCTGTGATGACGTCATCGCCGATCACGTGACTTGCGGTTTGCGGCACATGCGCAATGTACAGTCCCTAGATTATTCCCTTGCCTCAAAGAAATCGGTACTCCGAGCACCGACCGTTCGAACTAACGACGGTGTACCAGGAGATGTAGTGATTGCGTGTGGATGCAAACCTAGGACCGGTGTGAAGGCTAAGAATGTCCGGTGGCTAAGAGTGTCCGTGTTCTATCTTCTAACCCAGCTAGGACATTTTTCTCTACATTGGGGGCAAGTGTCCGTCGTTGGTTGCAATAGAAAAGGATATGAAAAGGGACACTAATCACCAGGACATTCTTATCCATCACACCGGGCTTACGCTATAGCCTATGACTGACGGGTCTGACTTGTGGTATCTCAGGACCGTGGCGTGATTTACGTCGGTAACGCCATGGTGCACAGGCGCACTGACTAGGCACGTCTGTTGTGGACGTTTTGATTGGGAAATGGGCTATACGTGGTCTAAATGGGCAGTGCAGGGCATCGTGGAGTAGACTACGACTGGAGTGGTTCAGAACGGAAGTGACGTCAAGGTGTGCATGCGCAGTCAAGGCGTAGTAACAAAAGAGGGCATTTTAGGGGTATTCAGGGGGGTGTTTTAGCGATTGAGAAGCCATCCTGGGTCCACATGGGTCGTACATGATGTCATCCTGAACCCCCCTTGGAGCTACTATGACTTGGGAGGTTTGGACTGAAGGTGACGTCATTTGTCAAGTCATGAGTATTAGATGAAGCACAAATACGGTTGAATTAGGTAGGCGCGTGCGACCAAGCGGCTATCTACACCTCACTACACTCACCCACAGGATTGGGCATATCGACATTGGGGCGAGCCATGAAGTTGAGTACATGGTTGTCAAAGGGCCAGTGATGTACGTATGACATTCGCAACTTCTCGGGGATCTCCGGTTTGAGATGTCCCTCGAAGGCCATTGACGCCATATTGGACTAGAGCGTGGTCACGTGTGTTTCGGTGTCAGGGAACTGTCAGTGACGTCACGGGAATTATATCTTGCCAATACGTGGCGTGTGTACCATTTAAACTGATGGTTTTCTATTGAAACGTGCTTCGAATGAAAAGAATAAACAGTTTTTAGAATATCTGACGTAAATCAGAGACTCGCAGGGAAATATTTGCTGGTCGGGGATTAAGGCTTCCGCGAGAGTGATTGGGCTTCGGAGCCGAGTCACATCTGGAGATTCATAGGAAATTCATGTTGTCGTCCCCCGAGCGTAGAATCAGTCCCCTTCGTAGATTTCCGCTCGGGAGTTCCGAATGGTACGTATGAGTTACGGCATACTTGGGGTCATATTGAAACTGCCATTGGAATGCCAAGGGAGATAACTGTTATCATTTTTTGGAATGGTTCAAATAAGTTTGAGAGTGAATTGACCTTCGTAGTGTGATAACGCCCCCAAGAACCCACTTAACGCACACAATATCGATCTACACCCACACAGCAAATTTTAACGGTCCACCAGTGGCCCACCATCGGCTGTACTGGTGGCCCTTTGATGGCCAACGCCAGAGGACCACCACAATTTTGTTCATCGGCCCACCAATGGCCCGATTACTTCGGTCCACCAGTGGCAGCCACTTCTGTCCCGACGGTCGGTTTCCACTGGTGGCCCATTGTTGGCCACCGTCGAAGGACCACTAAAGTTTTGCTCATCGGCCCACCGGTGGCCCGATTACTTCGGTCCAGCAGTGGCTGCCACTGTCGACCCAATTGTTGGCTTGACAATGGCTGCTATTGCTCACACGGATGTTGATCAATCTTGATCAACATTCGAGTGAGCAGTGGTACCCATTCCCCGAATTCCTCGAAGTCCTCAAATATTTCAATCACATCCAATTTTTAGACAAAATAAATCATTAAAGTGAATTTAATCACCCTCGAAAATCACTCAAATGATTAAGAAATAATGGATTATTTGTTGACTTTGGACCATTTTTCGAAGTGTACTAAATAAATATGATCATAAATATTTATTTAATACACTTCACAAAATGGTCCAAAATCAACCAATAATCCATTATTTCGTAATCATTATGATTTCACAGGGTGATAAATTATGATCGTATTTTGTCCAAAAATTGCATGTGATTGAAATATTTAAGGATTCGGTGTACTTTCAGCTAGACAATCAGCTGCACCTACTAATTAAGACGACATGATGTAGTCTTCTTTTCAAGAAGTAACATTTTCACCAAAGAAGGCTCGTAAGACTCCATTTTTCAGTTCAGAAGGTGATGATAAAGGAATAATCTCATAATTTCGCCAGCTCTCATATCGAAGACTTTATTTCAGTCGATTGTCATGACACACAAAATTAAATAAAATCTTCGATAATTTTATATTCAAAACAACATTCTTGGCCTAAAAAGTCCACGATCATTTTTTCCAAATGTTTTCAATGTTTTTCAAAATTTAAATTATATGTTTTCTAAGAATACTAAGTTCCTTAAGTCAGACTTTATTAAAGGGACTACAAAATCACAACAAAATATTCAAAAGTCTAGTGGATATATTGAATTAAATAATAATTTTGGGATAAAGCAAATGCTTCAAGCCGACCATCTCCAGACATTTTGAATGATGCTGCTTTGTCAGCTCGGCTCCTTCACCTGCCATCTTGATCACATGCCTTATTCCGGCAGCCGACTGCTGTTTCAATCTCTTTCAGTTATCGTTAGTTTCCAGGTGATGTTTCCTCCTACACTCTAAAACAGAAGTAGACAAGGCACTGGTCAAAATTATCCTGATATTAATGATTGAAAACAAGGACTTTTCTACTGTCAAGCTTTATACGAATGTAAGATCATCATATGAAGAATATCATCAGTGGTTGAATATATATCTCTGGCTAGTAATCATATTATCAAACCTCAAGGGAGAATTGCAAAAGCAAACCATTAATTAAAACAGTCCCAACCAGAGTTAACAGTGCGTGTAATGCTTAAATTCTCTTTAATTACAAAATGGGTTTCATTATAAACAAGACATCAACTGAGCCCAAGATATGCCCTTAAACATACAGAGACATACAGATACATAGACACTAACAGGGCTATCCCCGAAAAGGAGAAAGGGGGGAGATAGCCTATGAGATAATGTGCAATAAAGGGATGCTTAGGGGTGATGATCATCAGATCAGCTGATCAGTGATGTGTCAGTGATATTATAGGATTAACTGATTAACATGTTTCAAGAAATCATACAGCTGATCATGATACTCCATGATTTCAGGGCATATAAGCTTGATCCTTATGGTGAACCTGTTTATGGTGTTTCAAAATCATACATGACGTGATAAGTGGCATTCACTAAAACGAATACCAGATGAAAGTGGTGGTTTCAACAATCAAGTCGCATAACTTGTAAGGGGAAACAAGTTGGATCAGGTCAAAAAGGGTCACGTGTACATCTTCATATGGTGATGATAATATGTGGTAAATTTCTAAAGATTCTAACAAAATTTCTACCAGGAATTGTGTTGTGTTCACTAGAGACGGCAGTAGATAGAATGCAGACTCATTCTTCTTGGCCAAATAAAGAAAGGAGATGTAGTGTGAATTTGTAGTTCACTCTAACCAAATGTTAGCTATACAAATTGTATTTCTCATACTTACTGAACACAGTATTATTCAACAAAGTCCAAGAACTTGTCCTTTGCTCCTTTTCCTGACCACTTCCGGCTATACACATGGTTCTGGTGTAACAGAACTTGAAAGAATCATGGGTCCGGATTTGGAGGTCATTGAGGAATGGTGTTTTCTAAACAAAATGTATCTTCACCCAACAAAGTCCACAATTATGCTCATTGGTACGAGACCTAAGCTTCAAAAGATTGACAAAGATATCCATTTACAAATTAACAGGTCTGAACTGCAAAATGTGCAGTCCGATAAGATCCTAGGACTAGTTATTGACCAAACACTAAGTTGGCAGGACCATGTTGATATGGTCTGTGACAAGATATCCACCAAACTTGGTATCCTCTACAGATACCGACATCTTCTGAGAAGAGAAGCCAAAATTATATATTATAATGCATATATTCTCCCACATATGGATTATTGTATGACAATCTGGGGAAATGCAACTGCGTCCCAGATAAACAGAGTGTACAAACTACAGAAACGTGCTGCCAGAATCATCCTGAACTCCCACTATTTAACTCCCACAAGAACTCTTCTGCAAGAGCTTCAATGGATCAGTATACCAGACAGAATAGTATCTCAAAAAGCAACCTTCATGTACAAAATCATCAACCAGCAATGTCCCTCATACCTTAATGATCTATTTAAATATGTAAATGAAGTTACAACGAGAAACCTCAGGTCAACTGCGAACAACAAACTGTACCTTCCTCGACCCAAAACATGCTATATGATGCAAAGCTTGAGCTATGCAGGAGCAAAGTTGTGGAACTCCCTAGACCAAAATATTACGACATCTCCCTCCCTTGGGATATTCAAGTCCAGAATGATGAATTCTTTAATGAACATGCAGTAACATTGAGTAACATTTGTATATATATCCTTGTTTTCCTTCAGATTTGTTTTATACATGTACGTGTGTAATTATGATAGCTTATTTCTTTGCAATTGTCTTGTTGTTAGAGGGCCTCAGGGAAGAACAGTTTTTCAAACTGACTGAGTATTTTTGTAAACCCTCAGTAAATAAAGTTATATATATATATATATATGGGCAGCATCAGTCCCCAATATCGCTTTCATTTGGTGGTGTGTCTGACATCATTTCCCCACAAAAGGCATAAAGCACTAGTCTGAAATCAACATGAAAAGTACATGATAATTTCACACATATATCATTCTTGCTGACAAATTAATTCAAATGTTCATGCTGGTGAATTAATTCAAATGTGGATAGTTAATAGTTTGTGTTCAGTCGCTGAAAAATGCAAACACAAACTAAATACTATAACAACCTCCCAAAAATATTCTCTTAATAATCAGAGTACCCGACGGATAGAGGAAACAAGTCAAATTGGTCTGATAAATGAGGAGTGTATTCTGGAGCATCAACATGAAATTACATCATGGTTATAACCCCTGGACTCATGCCCAGTCCTCCAAATTATTTCATTCTATTACATCATATATCACAATATGGCCAAAGAAGAATAATTCTCAGGATACCACAAATACCCTGATCTAAATGGACATAATAATAGTTTATACATAATTTGTTTAATAAGTAAAACAAGGAATCAATTACAGCATACTATATTGTATCCTGGAAGACTTACTCACAACTGACTGAAACAGAATCTTGACTACTGCCAATATATTTCAGTAACAGCTTTATTCATTAAGCAGTGTTCTGTAAAAAAAAAAGACAGAAATAAAATTAATTAGAGCAATGAAATTAAAGGAGTTGATTACATATAATCTGTAAACATGTAATCATTCAATACTTCTCAGTGGAAATTGCTGAATACAAGTCAAACTGACATGATTGAGGCTTTTTCATAGACAATTAAATTTCACTGTCGGGTAATATTTAATCTATAAGCATGGGTTCTCATAATGAAATAAAATAGGTAACGGAAGCTGAACGGCAGAATTCACTGAAATCTATCACAACATAGACTGTATGGGAAACATATCTAGAATATTCACCATCTTCAGTTCAAAATACCAAAATGACTAATAATTATCTCTCATACAGTCTTTCTGTGATAATTTGCTATTATCCCTAACATTTAACATCGAAAACTAAGTTCTAAACAATCAAATATACCTCCAGTTATCGCTACGGAAATAAATGATTCTATATTTAGTGCAAAGAACCCACAAAGAACCCATAAGAACCCTAAAGAACCCATCAGAAGTTTGTTTAAAGTATAATAGGGGCTCCTCGTCCTTAAGACCGCATGGTCTGTGAAGTGACGTCACAAGCAAAGTTGGTCCGGCGCTCACCACTGAACTTTGAGCGCTAAAATTTACAATTATACATATTTCTAAAGTATAAACTTGATGGAGGTTGACTCAGAACATTCTTAAGTAATTATCTGCGAAATGTCAAGATAAAACAATCAACACATACCTGTAAAATAGCAGATTTCGTCTTCAATAAAATGGCATCTTACACTTCCAGGCTAACGCATCTCTCACTCAGGCAGACGATCACAGTGCCGCGCAAGGGAAGTAACTGAACACGAATTTCGCGCCCAAAGTCGGCATAAATTTCCCGCAGTAAATGAAATTAATTTTATACGTAGGCCCATCATAAATGTTGTAGATATAATTGAATAATTATGCGATCAAACTGGTCAAAAATAATATAATTTGATTATCACTTTTGTTTTGACCAATGATTTTACATTAACCACCAAGTCGTCGGTGACGCTCCAAATGTATCGGCGGTCCGGCGTCGGGCCGTTTTCGGCTCCCGATGCCGCTCGTGCCACTAGAGCCCGCTCCTCTCCCACCAGTGGTCCACTATTGTTTGCTGTGTGGGCAGGCAGTGACACTCTAACATTGGGGAGTAAGACCATTTACAGACACAGATACTCAGATAATGTTCGTGTATTTAACGCATTCTCCGCTGCTCTTGTCTAATCAGAAGCCGCCATTTGAGAAAGCTCAACGTTCGGCCATCTTTGCTCTTGTTCAATCAGAAGCTGCCATTTGAGAAAGGTCAATCATCAACCATCTTTGCTCAAAAGCCGCCCGTGCCAATCTCCGACTGCTCTTGTGCCTTGACCGTTTGGTCTAAGCATCTTCAGGCAGTCCGGGACACCGTTGGGGCCTGTTACAAGCCTGTTTTCGCATTTTGACCACATTTTCAGAGCCTGTATGTATGGTAACGTCATATCCTCTTCCAAGTGACGCTTGGTCTTCGAGATGGACCTATATGTTGGATCGCCCTTCATTTCCAGCGACAGCAGGCTATACTCTTCAAAGATCTCCATGGCTGTTTTCCTGGTGTAGGAGCGCATTGGGATGTAAGTCTCTCGTATGTAATGTTGCCGGCATCCCCGATCGCCACAGCGTGGGTGTTAATGGCCGCTGTCACAATACTGTCCCAAAAATGTAGGTAGACTTCCCTCCTCTCTCAGGCTTTCCTCACTCTCTACGTCAATAGCCGTTCAGTCTTACGGTCGTTGGGTAGACTCTTAAGTGTCAGTCTCTGCCTCAGTATCTGTCTCGCTGAGCTCTCGGCTTCTGGCTCATGAGCAAGTAAAATCTTCTGGCGCTGCATCATTTCGTAGCGTCTGGTGAACGTGCATCCAGACTCAGAGTAACGATAAGTTATGTTGAGTTGAACATCGACTGTGCTCTTGTATTTGTTAGGACTGCTGTTATAAACGGGAGTTGGCGCCGTTAATGTAGGCATTGACACCGTTAAGGCGGGTGTTGACAGTCAACGCCATATCGCTCATCAGGTGATTTGGTGGTCCACTTCATGAAAGGTTGGGTCAGTTGGAAGAGCAGTGGCTAAGGTATAACTTTCCATCTCCAACTGCGTTTCATGAAAGTCTGAAATGCCTATACGGTCAGCAGGTTCTGCATGGGCTCAGGGTCCTCTTTGGGTAGTATTTGTTTAGTATACAAGAAAGACAAACTCTGGTGGGGGGTTTGGCTTAATTACAACACATATAGGGAAGTGGGAAGAGGTGCCGACATACTGACAGAGCCACATGACTTCACAGTATAGTCTTCCGGTCTTCACAGTATAGTCTTCCACATAACAAGAATCTAACGATTCGTGATATGTGTTGTATCTCAGGTACGCTTTTATTGTACCTGTTCATGTGGCAACTTGGATGATATGACCACACGGCCCCTAGCACCGGCATAAGTGGTATTAGATACAAATATGGAAATGCTGTAATGTCACACTCAAGGTTGTTTCACTCATATGATGACAGTCAGTTTGGTTGGTGGGGAAGCCGGAGTACTCAGAGAGAACCACCGCCCGTCGGCAAGTAACGGACAAACTTTCACACATGGACCAGCTGGACTCGAGCCCGTACCGGTTCAGTGGTGTGAGGCTAGCGGTCACCATCGAAGCGCCTTAGACCACTCGGCCACCGAGGGCTCCCGACAAACTCTTGTCAACAACTGGATGTCATCCATGGGTGTGACAAGATGACAACAAAAACCATGTGTGAAAGTCTGTCAGGTACTTACCGAAGGGCGGTGGTTCTCTCCGGGTACTCCGGCTTCCTCCACCAACCACACTGACTCACCATATGAGTGAAACAGACGGCTGGATTATGAATGACGGACTAGACGCTTGTAATTAAGCCAAATCCCCCCCCCCCCCCCACCCTCGCCTGCGTAGAGCTGCATGGATGCAACTTGAGCTGTGCCAATAATAACATCGGTCTCGTCTTGGTGTTGTTCATGGGAACGCCATGAGGCCTCGACTCGAAAGTCAGCTTGAAGTAAAGCTTCGGCTAAAATATCCCTGTCATCGGGTTCAAAGTTTACATTATGTGGGTAGCCGTGTTAGTCGATAAAGGAAAGGAAAATAACCGGAACGTAACACCTTTTGAGATCAACTGGATTTATTGGACTTGAGCTTCACAGATAAATCTGCTTCCTCAGGTGTGAGGTTAGATGGTTAGATGGTCATCAATGGTATATATACACGAAGACTGTAAAACTAGCAAATCAGCAAACAGCACTAATCCACTTTGGACAATAACTAAACATGTAAAAGGTAATAGTAATTGATAAATGTAAATAATTGAGTTAATATCTGTAATGGGATTGAAATCTCAGATCCCTGTTAAGTCCCTTCTCTATACAGTCACATTTGGTACTGATTTTCTATTCTTCAATTTCTAATTCGATTTTTTTTCCAAAATCTTTCTTCCCCAAAACGGCAACTTGGAAGTCGGCGAGGGAATGGCCAGTCAGAGTGAAGTGCATCTTCATTTTATCAAGCGAATTTCTACGTTCCCACTTCGAACTTCCCTTGATATATATGGCCGCCTTCAATGTTCAAAGAACTTATAGACACGAGACGTCACTGACCTCGTCACTGAAATTCGAAATGGGACGCACAAGAGCGTTATTGATTGACTGACCTGTACATTGGGCACCATATCAGTAGGAAGGACGCCGCAAATAGAGGATGATGTCACTCTACTCTCAATCGACGTGTATGTTGCTGAAATCTACATCTGTGATTTTATTCCAGTTGCTATCCAAGTTGCCATATGAACAGGTACAATAAAAGCGTACCTGAGATACAACACATATTGTGAAATGTCGATTCTTAGCCACCATATTTTCACGTAAAAGTAGATTTCTTAGCCACCATATAATTGCATAAAGTTCGACTTTTCATTTACCAATTTTACATCACCTAATCTGTATGCATTTAGCTTTAAGTTTATTGTGATGTGTTGAAAACTATTTCCGAAATACTATTTCATGACCCTTTAGGTCAGTTATTGTGAACACAACTATTTGTGAGAAACAGTTATGTAATTTCAAATTTATACAGGATAACATAGAAACTGCTTATGTAAGTGTACTAAATAATCCTTGGTTTGACGACTGAGTTTAGGTAATGCGACATATAGCTGAGTAGCTTCTCACAGCTAGTTAACTCGACCCTATAATGTCATGGCAATGTATAAAAAGGGATGACCTGCACATACAGGCAGGCCAATACCATCAGGTCTGACTGAGGCTAATACCACCTATAGTCTCCGATGATAGATGTGCGATCTTCAGTTCTGAAAATGACTGTTTACAAAATGGTCTGATGTTAATGAAGTTGTGTTAGTCTGCCTGTCAAATGCTGCCGATCATTCGTAAGTTAGGTGGAATGAATTGCAATAAATCGGCTTAATATTCAGCAGACATCGACTTCGTTTTTGTTGTATCCTGTCTCATTTAAAGAGGCTATCAAGTCTTCGAGAAATCTCAGAAGCCGGACCTTGGAACCTATCACGGAAAGGCACATTTTCACTTGGGGAAATATCTCAAAATCAAGATCACCAATGACTGCAGAATTTGATTTCAACAGAGTCTCCATTGACAAAACTCTTTATAATGCGTACAATAAATGCAGACATTCCGAATAATAAACTTTTCGTAACACTTAACGGTGGAGATGTCTTCAATCATGTCAGTGGTGTTACACAGGAATGATCAGTATATTGGGCACTAAGAGGACAGAAATTAGGAAGATACACACATGCTAGGCAATAGATTGCGTGTAACTATGACAAATGATGAAAAAATATTGAAGTTAAGAAAACAAGTTTGTTTTTAATATCCTAATTATGCTACTTAGCTCACCGAAATCAGTCAATTGTACCGCATGTATCAACCATTCATGTAGATTCTGTACAATAAACCTATTTATTCTTGATGCTGACTTTAAACTAATCGAGTTTGTTTCTTTTTCAAAATATGGGACAACTTGAACAAGTGTTTCTGAATTTCTAGACGATTCTTGCATCCGTAACACCACTGACAATCCGGTAACACCACTGACCTCGTGTAACACGTACCACTGATTAATTTGTTCATAGACGCAAAACTGCAGTTGCAAGTGAAGAATATTTAGGGGCAAAACAGGTATGAAAAGCCTTCTGATAAAACTGCTTCTTCTTCTTCAAATATTTATCCAACTGAAATTTAACACCAGTGACAACCCGGTAACACCAGTGACCTCGAGTAATACCACTGACCTCATGTAACACCAGTGACCAATTTGTTCATAGAGGCAAAAATGCAACCGTAAGTGAAAGCTATTTAGGGGCAAACACGTATATGACAAAACTTCTTAACTTAGTGTTATCTGAAACTTGGAGCAAAATCATCATTATTGTCAATGGTGTTACCCTACAAATAGTAACACCACGGACAGGTAACACCACTGACATTTGGAAGGAATTAATTGTTGCTCCCTCGTATATTGTCGTAACGGTCCAAAGACAATGATTTTGTAATTCATACGCACATTTCTTTATTACCAGTTAATATTTTAACTCGGGAGCCACTACATGTTGATCCTGGCACGTAACATCAGTGACCGGTAATAAACATACGCTGACAATTTGAAGCTAGAAATGACTGAAATACTGAAAAGGGTTTCATAAAACACTTCGTATGGAATCTCAAGTTTACCCGCGCTTGGAGAAGAAGCCGCCTGGTGGCAAAACTTTGTTTCTAATTTGAGCGTTCGCTTTTTAGCTCCGATTTCAGTTACAGTAACACCAATGACCCGAAAACCAGTGACAGACCTTTGCCCATGCCATTTTCACAGGATAATCTGCCCTTGTAAACAATACATTATATATTGAAAGAACAGATGCAGCTGGTTGCCAAAAAGGTAGAATAATGTAGAACAAAAGAATTTCTGGCAACTTTATCGTGGTATCACGTAGGTCACTACACCCAGTGACAGGTCTATTTTATCCTAAATTGATGGTTCTGGTGAAATTTTACCCGAAAAAATCAATCGGGACAGTGCTTGCAATAAGTTATTCGTACTCTACTAAATGAATACTATGAACAATATGAATTTTTTCAGCCATAAGATTGGTTAGAAGGAAATTTGGGTCGAGTGACACGAATTGCGCCTTCCCTTGAGAATGACCCACGGGTTTTATGGAGATCATCACCCGAGTCTACAGACGACTTTGCGTTACAACATCTTAATATCGCGCGCACAAGCCCTTGTCGTCTTGAATCCCGCAAATTCCATAATATGAAGAATCTTTAGATTCTTGGTATGTGCTTTAGAATAGGTTAACCGGAAGACTAAACTGTGAAGTCATGTGGCTCTGTCAGTATGTCGGCACCACTTCCCACTCCCCTTATATGTGTTGTAATTTGAACAGTGAAGCGGATAGGATAAATCAAGGCAGGTTCGAAGTGGGGACGTAGAAATTGGCTGGATAAAATGAAGATGAGTGAAGTGTTGTCCAATGGGTTTGTGCTTGTGGGCATGTCTAATATCAAACTTGTGTCCATTCATACGCTGTCTCAAGGTCTATCCTGTTTCCCCGATGTAGACAACTTGAGGGCATTTACGGCACGTGATGGCATATATTACGTTGTTGGAGTAACATGAGAAAGAGCCTTTCACATGAAAGATGGAGCCGTTAGGTCCGGATATTTCATGTTGGGGGTTGATGTGGTCACGCAGTTCACATTGGTCTTTCTTGCATGGAGCTGTGCCCTTAATGTCGATGTCAGATGGCATTTTTCTGGAAGCAAGGTGTCGCTTTTGATTAGGTGGCTGTTTGTATGCAATAAATGGTCTTTCCTGCATAACCTGTCTGAGAGTGTCGCCGTCATTTATGACTGAGTGAGTGAGTGAGTAGGGTTTAACGTCGCTTTCAGCATTTTCCCAGCTATATCGCAACGGGAAAGGGAAGGGAGGGGAGGGGGAGAAGCGGGGTTACCTACTGGTAACAGAGCAGATCTAATGCTGCCATTTTATAGTGCTGTCCCACTGAAATATTATGCCGTAAGCAGACATGACATCCCACTCACTCACATTATACAATCCTTGTTCCATCCTCTTAATGCTGAGCGTAAGCGAGGAAGCAGCAAGTTCTATTTTTCAAGCCTTTGGTATGACCCGGCCGGGAATCGAACCCAGTGCCTACCGCTTACGAGGTGGACGCTCCAACCATTAGGCCACCGCAGTGCGGTCTCGTCGTTGATGATGGACTGTAGGCCCTTGATAATGCGTTGGAGTGGATTCAGCTTTGGGCTGTTATAGGTGACAACAGGTGGAATTTTGTCGTCTTGGGGCTTGGGTTTGTATGTCAGCAAGTCATCTCTAGGGATCTCCTGGCTTTGTCGATCTGTTCGTTAACCATCCTGGGGTTGTATTTAAGGTTCTTGAAGGCTTGTCCAAGGTCGTCGAGGTGAGCATCGCCGTCTGCGTTGATGACACAGATTCAGTTGTAGCGTAAGGCTTGGCTGTATTCAGTGGAACGGATAGTGTATTTACCTTGTCACATCTTGACGGAGGTGTCAAGGTAGTGGATCTGGTCGGTGGAGTTGTCCAGGCTGAGGTTGATGGTAGGATGAGACGGTGAATGCTTGGTGAAATCTGTAGAGAGCTTCTTCACCACGAACCCAAATAATAAAAATATCATCGATTAATCTAAGATAGAGTAATGGAACCTGAAAGTAATTTTTCAGGAAGTTTTGCTCTAGATTAGTCACGAAGATAATGGCGTACTGTGGGTCCATACTTGTGCCCATAGCAGTGCCGTTCGATTGTATGTAGAGGTCATCTCCGAACTTGAGGTAGTTGTGCGTAAGGACGAATAAATCTATGGTCTTGGTAGAGAGGGTGTCGTCAGATAGGATGCCTTTCATGGCCCATAGTCCGACGCTGTGGGAAATGTTGGTGTCCATAATGACAAAGATGGTACTCTTAGGCAGGTTTTTTTTATATCTTTCAGCTGATTGAGGAATTGGGTCTTAACTCACTCTTAACGGCAAATGGCCGCAGCACGCTGTCTACAAAGCCGGAAATACCCTCTGAGATGGTGCCAATCCCTGAAACTATGGGACGGCCGGGATTACGTGACTTGTGGATCTTTGGCCTGTAAGATGCTTATTGATGTCATCTGGTAAGGTTTTTATCGGGCGGTTGAGCTCTCTCTCTTGTATGTCTGGGTGGGGTCTGCTTTGTTTACATCTTGTGTCTGGTATTTCTTTTGATCCTTTCATTCGGTTGTGATGCTGCATCGGCCAGGGCGCGAGACCAGCTCAGCACGAGGTCTACCCGTTCGTCCTCTGTAAGCAGCTGGTCCATGACAGGCACCACCGCGAATGCCATCCACAGGTCGGGCTGTACGGTGGCGCCGATGGTGGGGTCATTGTAACGCCCCAAGCGCGTGAAGAACGGTCGACGGTGTTCATAGATGGCATTGTCGATGTGGATGAGATTGCCATCAACTTCACCGCTCAACATGCGCTTAAATTCAGTCCACCATCATGGTGTAGAGTAATCGCATTCGATGAGGTTTTAGGGTCCGAGTCACAGGCCGCCCGGTTTTCCATGATGGTGACTACCCTCAGAGACGTGTCACCACACCCCACCCCACACGACTCGCTACATGGTTGGGAAGTGAATGACGCACACTGCAGGGGGACCGTTATCCCTGCTCTACGAGGCCCCATGGGCAAAAATCTGAGACAGGCGCAATGTATAAGAGCTCACGGTTCGCCAGTCCATCTAATTTCACTATGGCCCGAGGTAGCATGGCCGAATATAAACTGCTAAATAAATAAATACATAGGTTTCCTGAAATAGATTTACCTCTACATACTTTTTATAATATATCACTTTCCCTATTGTGTAAATTAATATAATGATAATATGATATATATTATTTTGGCAAATTACGTCGAAATTTAATTTGATTTTCTCTGTATGTATGCACTATAAGTATAAGTGTGCAGGTAGGCACCACACCCGAAATTGCCCTTTCTCCACGACTCGTTGACTGCGCTTGCAGGTGTCATCGGTCTATCTCCCACGGAGTTAAGACGGATGTTGAAATTATTAACAGCGTACAGAAGGTGACATGTTATGAAACCATTGTACATATGTACCACTATTTATGGATCATTTTGACAATGGTAATCAGCGTTTTCTAGCAGGACTGTGTGTTCTAAGGCGCCAGTCTTAATTGCTGCTCCAGACATGTGGGGTCATCTAAAGAGACTCCTTTCTCTCACCCCTCTATTCGTGGGTTCGAATTCCACTCCTGCCACGCACCATTTTTGTCAAATCATTATACATATATGAATCATCTTGATCATGACAGCCAGCTTTGTCAGGATGCCGAGTGGTCTAAAGAGCGAGCTTCAAGATCCATGATATTTCCTTCATCAGCTAGGGGCATACTGCACATGTGAACGTGAATTCGAATCCCACTAATGACACGCACCATTTTACTGGTCAAAATAACCAAACCCACTGCAGTTGCTAAAGTTGTGTTGGGTGATATCTCATCTTTTTTCATTCGGTGGACAAGAACAAGAACAGTAAAACGCCATGTTCCCGGTAACCTACAGGGAGAGGTAACTCTACCAGCGTAGCCAGACCCATAATGCCCTATCCACACTACCTATGACACATGCCTGATTTCAGGCGTGCCGTTGTGAAACCTCGATATCTCTCACTCCACTCGTTTTCAGTAAAGCACCTCACTTCCGGTTGCCCATGTGCACCCCTAATCCCCCATCCACCCTGCCATGTGGCACATGCCTTTGTCTAGAAGTCTCGTTGGGTGAACCCACATGTCTCTTATGCATCGCTCTCGTTCTCGGTAGTGTACCACCATCCACCCTACCCTGTGGCACATGCCTGGGTTCAGGAGTCTTGTTTGGTTAACTCACATATCTTTTAGCCCTCTCGTTATCAGTAGTGTCCCAGTGCCGGTGACATGCGCACCCCTAATCCCCTACCTACACTAACATGTGGCACATGTCTGGGTCCATGTGTCTCCTTGGGTGAAACCCTGCTTTCCCTCACCACTCTCGCTATCGGTAGAGCGTCTCACTTCCGGTTGCGCATGCACACCCCTAAATCTCTACCCATCATACCCTATGGCAGATGCCTAGGTGCAGGAGTCTCTTTAGATGACCCCCCATGTCTCTCACCCCTCTCATTCTCGATAAAGTGCCTCACTTCTGGTTGCGTATGCGCACCTCTAATCCACTCTCCACCATACCCTGTGGCACATGCCTGGGTTCATGAGTCTCGTTGGGGGAAACCACGTGTCTCTTATGCATCCATCTCATTCTCAGAAGAGTGTCCCAATTCCGGTGACATGCGCACACCTAATTACAAGCGTCTAGTCCGTCATCCAGAATTCAGCCGTCGTCCATTAGAGAATATCCGCGTCCATAATCCAAAGACCTATTCCATATTCCATATAACAGTATTAGCACCAAATTCAAAAAGACAATCATAGTATACATAAACATAGGCTTGTTTCCTGCAAGAGAGAAGCAGTCAACAGTTTTCAATGACGCCGGCAAGACATCATGATGTTCCAAAAATATCAAATCCGTATCGCTGATCAGTATTCTTAAACCATAATATTCGTTGTAAAGTCGTCATCTAAAGAATGATGTATCTCAGTCACGCTTTGATTGTGACTGTTCATATGAGTACCATGATGATCTTGAAGTACATGGGTTCAATCTCCTACCTACACTAACCTGCGGCACATATCTGGGTCCAGGTGTCTCCTTAGGTGAAACCCCGTTTTCTCTCACCCCTCTCTTTATCGGTTGAGTGTCTCACTTCCGGTTGCGCATGCGCACCCCTGAATCCCTACTCATCATACCCTATGACAGATGCCTGGATGCAGGAGTCTCTTTAGATGAAACTCCCATTTCTCTCACCCCTCTCGTTCTCGACAAAGCTCCCAGCTTCTCGTTGCATATGCGCACCTCTAATCCACTATCCACCATACCCTGTGGCCCATGCCTGGGTGAAACCCTCATGTCTCTCACCCCTGTCGTTCTCGGTAAAGTATCCCAGTTCGAGTTGTACATGCACACTTCTACCCTTACGTACACTACCGGATGGCTGGGTCCAGGGGTCTCGCTGGGTGGAAGCCTCATTTCTCTCACTCGTTCTCGGTAGAGCGTCACGTTTCTGGTTGCGCATGGACAGTCCACCCATCACACAGTCACATACCATAACATGTAGGAAAAAGTGACTCGACACGAACTGGTAGGAATCCATGATGGCATCTATGCTGAAACTTCTTTCCATTACAGTTGCACGCCGAAACTCCGTTGCTGTGGAGATGGCTTGAAATGAAAAACCAGGAGAAAAACCTCAAATTAGACCAGATCTATCGGGGGCAGAATCAAGGGAATATTCAATTCATTTAGACATATATTTTGTCTTCTTACAAGGGAGAAATAGAACGAGGACTATGTGAGCGAACACACGTCCAAGAGTAAGCGCTGTGCCACACTCCAGCAGATCACTGTTTAGAGCGTAAAGTTTGCGTAAAGTTTATATGACTTGGAATGGGCCAAGCGGTTGCGAATGGTTCAGACGCGTTTATCTCGGACAAGCTCTGCGTTGTTCCGACATAGAGAAAAGCTGGGTAAGTTGACTTGTCATTGACCTTTGACCTTTGTGGCGGTTACTTCCAGTAACGTTACTGACCGGAATTGAGAATAGATCTTGCGCAGTGGAGTTTCTTGTGCGCATGAGCAGGGTCAAAGGTCACGTTACCGTCACAAAGGTCAAAGTCAATGATAACTCCAAGATCTACCAGGCATTCATTTCGTTCTGCTTTGCGCCTCTCCATTTAGCGCTGTAAGGGTCTCGCGGACTGTGCCGGAGTTGACCCGAGGTCATCTGTTGCCACAGTGAACGAACATGGCGACCGTCTAACTGGGCGAATTGATATCAGTCGCTACTCACCGATATATATTTCCGCAACATATAGTTCTAAGGTAATTTGTCAAGAACCTACCTTCAAACTGTGTGAAACTGGCGTTTTGAAATACATTGAATAACTGCTATAGTATATTTCGAGATAAATATGCATTTTGCGATCAGTAAAACAGCCAGATAGAACAGTTCTTGGTTTTTACAAGAATCCTGTAAAAAAAATGGCGAGAGCCCTACAGGGGTAAATGCAGCATAGCGCAAAGCATCCTGGGAGAGGATGTGATAACTCATCTAACCTTTTTCTAATAGCCGTGGTTCAAACTTTTCAGATAATGTTCTGGACACTATGATATGATAAGACACTATGATATTCGAAATATATTTATCTTCAAACAATTAGGATCGTAAAATTGTCTTTGGATTTTGGCATAGTTTACATCGTCAATGCTTGAAGTTCCCAAAAGATGCAGTAACATTGGCTGCCTCTCCGAACTTGGTGTATTTCCTGTATCTCTCTCTGTCATTATTTCCATGCTTAAATTCTTTCATAAGCTGTGGCTATTACCAAACAACAGGCTTGTACACAAAGCCCCTTCCCGTAAGATGTGGGTTAAGGCTTCGATCTATGATGGGGGTACGCCCTGGAGAGATCACCTGGTACATTTTGAGCATTGCGCAGCCTTGAACCGGTGGACGCCAGAAGAGAAGGGACAACACTTGGCCGTACCCTGCGGGGGCCAGCGCAACTGGTTCTCTCCAGTCTGAAGATGAAACCAGGGGAGGCAAATTTCATCTGCCTGCGTGATGCCTTGGAGAGACGCTTCCCTCCGCCTAACCAAACAAAGTTGTATAAGTCCAAGCTGAGGTCAAGGCGACAACAGAAGGGAGAAGGTCTACTCGAACTGGGCCAAGCTCTGGTGAGACTCAGCCAGATGGCCTACCCAGACGCCGGGGATGAGGTCCAAGACACCCTGGCCCGTGACCAATTCTTTGAGGCAGTTGGGGAAGACCTACGGTTTAAAGTCTGGCAGTGCCGACTGAAGTCCCTAGACGAGGCTGTACATGCCGCAGTGGAAGTAGAGACCTTCCAAGACGCCCAGCGTCGACGTCCCGATCCCACGGCGAGAGCCACTGCAGGAGAAGACATACCGGCTGACGTTCCAGAGGATGATGAGGACGAGCAAACCCGACTTCGAGCAGAGATTGCTACCCTAATGGAAGAATATAAGAGGCGCTTTCCGGGACGGGGACGCTCAAGTTCAAGGCGGGGGCAGTCTACCCTCGACTTGATGTCCAGATACTGGCAACTTGAATTGGCGCCTGAAGATCGATGCAAGTCCGCGTTTTCTACCCGGAAAGGCCTTTACCAGTTCCGCGTTATGCCGTTCGGGCTGTGCAACGCCCCGGGAACCTTCGAACGGCTGATGGAAGCGGTATTGGCCGGTCTGCACTACGAGACTTGCCTCATTTACCTCGACGATATCATCGTGTTCGGGAAGACGTTTACTGAGATGCTTGCCAACTTGGAGGTGATGTTCCAGAGACTACAACTTCACGGGCTTAAGTTGAAACCCTCCAAGTGTGTTATTGGCGCCCGAAAGGTCACCTACCTGGGAAACGTCGTGTCCGGCGCTGGTATTGAGACGGAACCGGAGAAGATCCAGGCTGTGAGAGACTGGCCCACCCCAGACCGAGGTACGGAGTTTCCTCGGTTTATGTAGCTATTATCGGAGGTTCGTCAAAGACTTTGCGACCGTGGCAGCGCCCCTGCATCAACTTGCAGCGGCGCCCATCCTAACCATGCCTGACATGTCTAAGCCGTTTATCCTGGACACGGGTGCCAGCGGTTGGGGCATCGGAACCGTTTTATCTCAGGAGGTCAACGGACAATAGAGAGTGGTGGCCTATGGCAGCAGGGTACTCACCAAGACTGAGAAGGCATGTTGCGTGACCAGGCGCGAACTCCTGGCGGTGGTCCACTTCGTTAAGTCGTTCTGGCATTACCTCTACGGGAAGAAGTTTCCACTGCGCACTGACCACGGGTCCTTGAGGTGGCTCCTGAGATTCAAAGAGCCGGAGGGTCAACTCGCAAGATGGATTCAAGCTCTGTCGACATATCAATTTACGTCATGCACCGACCGGGCCGTAAGCATCAGAATGCTGACGCGATGAGCAGACGTCCGTGTAAGCAGTGTGGTCGTTCCTCAGAGACCGAAGACGGAGAGACGGCGGCGGCCAGAGCTGTGACCATATCTCCACCCAACGATTACTTTGCAGCGGCTCAGGCTGCAGACCCCGAGCTACTTCCGGTGACTGAGTGGGTGAAGGCTGGTATCAGACCTCGGTGGGACCTAGTCTGTCAACACAGTGGGGTAACGAAAGCGCTGTGGGGAGCCTACGATGCCTTGGTCCTGGAAGGAGACCTCCTAGTGCGACGTTGGTATGACGTGCGAGGCCGAGAGAAGGCTAAGTTACTGGTGGTCCCGGGGGCCCTTCACAAGAGGATACTCAAGGAATGTCATGACAGCCCGACTGGGGGACACCTCGGTGTGTTCAAGACATTAAAGAAGGTGCGACAAGCGTACACCTGGGTCGGCCTACAGCGTGACGTCCGACAGTGATATCAGAGCTGCGGCACATGCAGTCGGAGGAAGCAGGCCGGGAAGAAACCCCGAGGACAGCACCGCGGGATGATGACGGGAGGAAATCTGCATATTGTGGTCATCTGTGACTATTTCACGAAGTGGGTGGAGACAGTGGCCCAGGATGTGATTGACTTGTACGTCAGCCGGTTCGGTGTCCCCTGGCTGATACACTCGGATCAGGGGCGGAACTTTGAGAGCAAAGTGTTCGAGGGGATGTGTCGGATCCACGGCATGAAGAAGACACGGACGACGGCGTACCATCCGCAGTCTAACGGCCAAGTTGAACAGCACCCTGGGTCAGATGCTTCCGCCACCCAGACGATTGGGATGTATATATTCCACTGACCCTGATGGCGTACCGTGCAGCCGCGCACGAGACAACGGGGTATACGCCGAATATGATGACGTTTGGCCGGCAGGTGGCTCTACCAGCTCACCTGACAGTTGGAGCTCCCCCGAGTGACAGGACGGAGCCAGTGCCGTGGGTCTGGGACCTTCGTGACCACTTAGTCGACGTCCACGAGGATGCGAGGGAAGGCCCTGTGACGGCAGAAGCGTCTGTACAACCTGAAGGCCAAGGCCCAACGATTCGTCCCCGGTGACCAGGTCTATCTGCATACCGTAGTGACCCGGCCAGGGCAGATTCGGAAACATCGTGACCGGTGGCTAGGACCATTTGTGGTGGAGGCGGCGTTGTCGGACGTTACCTACCGGATCCGGAGTGACGACGGGAGGCGACAGGTCGTGCACGTCGACCGGATCAAACCGTGCTATCCGCGGAAGATGATGCGACGTCAGAGAGCGGCAGTGACGACGGCGGCGACCAGTAGGGGGAGGCACCGGCCCACGAAGGACCCTACGCCCTGACACACCCGGTCGCCGTGCAGCCACCCATAGGCCAGCCCCAGGCGAGCTGGAGTGGACGCGTCATCCGACAGCCGGCCTGGCAGGCCGAATTTGAGCTGGAGCCGCGGGGGACGCCGGATAGTGGGTTGGAAGACGTGCCCGAGGAAGTGGCCGAAGGTGAGGCAGCCCCCACAAATGCGACGACAGCGCGCGGTCGAAGGGTTGTCAGGCCCCGCAGGATGCACGATTACGTGCTGACGTCCCAGCCCCTGTCCCGTGAAAGGGGGAACTCATTGCCGTTAGGGTGGCCTATAGAGCGCCATGGGGAAAGTGGGAACCTTGGGCGACGTGTGGGTAATTGTCTTTTGCCGGGGGATTGGCCCACCACTAATGGCCATTCTGTTCTGTCTTTGAAGCATCCTGACGTCATGAGCGAACGGGCGAAGAAACCTCGCAGAGATGGGAGCCGAAGCCTCAGAAGGACGAAAGGGCGGGACTCGCAGAGGGAGGCAGGGCGGGAGCCGACGCTCTTGTGCCCGTTCTGCCCCGGTAGCTTCCAACGACGGAAACGGCTCACAGAACACTGTAAGAGGAGACACGGCTGAGACGGCAGCTGGGGGGGCCCAATACCCCGTGAACCTGGGACCGCGGTATTACCCCCACCACTTCAGACATGGGCGGCTGGCCTGACAACGCCGAGTCCGGCTGAACCGGGAGCGGCGGCGTACCGCATGCTTTCGGTGGTCCAAGCTATGGGACGGGGGCGACGCCACGACGGAGTCCGGCAGTTACCGGCGGCCGTGGGGCGGCCGCAGAGACCAGAGGGGGAGCGCCCGAAATGCGAAGCTATCGAGGTGGAGAAAGCGCTGCAGGTGGCGGATGACGAACCGCGCCTGCTACCTGCGCCAGAAGAAGAACCAGTAGTGGTGCCCGTCACTTGCCAGGAGGAACCTGAGGTCGCCATTTGCCTCCCGGTCAGCTTTCCCCGGGACACCGAGGAGCTAGTCCTAGGGACGGGGGTAACGGTCGCCGCCGTTAGCCACAGGGCCGCAACCCGTGGACCTGAAGCTTCCATGCCAGGAGTGGTTCGGGAATTGCCAAGGCTGATACTACATCCGCCGGTGACGGAGTTTAGCGATGATGAGAGTGAGGTCGACACCGACGAAGGCGTGGGTGATGGTGCGACCGGTACGCCTGAAGGGCCAGTTCGGGCCACTGATAAGGGCCAGAGTCCGACTGCCGCGGAGGCCGGTGGGCTTGGATGTGGTTCGACCACAACGCGTAGTGGTGCACCGGACCAAACGTGGACTTCATGCGGGCTCGCCAGGGCCGCGAGTGGGGAAAAGTTTATGATAAATGGGCGTGGACCGAAGAGCATAGTCTTCATGAGGGGAAGCCCGACCCCTCCAACTGAGCGCACAGCCCAATGGACCTGATGTCGTGGGGCGCCTCTGCTAGCCGCCCTTGTAATTCTGTGTACCCCTCCAGGTACCAGAGCGGGAAGGGGGTCGCGAGTACGCCCGCCCGCGACGGACCTGGAGGAAAATCTACCGGACCTAATGTCGTGGTGGCCCGGCCAGACCGCCGGAGGGCGGCCACCTTGTAATTTCGCCGGCCCTGATGGCTTGTAATTGGCGAGGAGTTTTTGTTTGTGTTGATTCGAACTGTACAACTGGAACTGTAGAACTACATTGGACTGTGGAACGAGAACGACCATGACGAGGGCGTCATGATCTGGAAAGGCGGGGTAACAGTTAACCGTTTGTGTAGAGAACGATTCGACTATGGAGCGTGGCCCAGAATGGAATGCGGGGAAGGACATGTATCGTCAACGAAATGCAGGCTAGTGTACGGAAATGGAGTCCCCCGTATTTCTCGCTTACCAGACCAAGATAGGAGTTGACAATTACGTGAAATATTCTCTACAGGTTCTAGATTGGGATGCCGTTCCAGTTTATGGACTATGAACTGTAACTTCGCTGTGAGAGACGATCTTTCATGGCGGGCGAAACGTCTCCGTTCGTGGGGAACTTTTCGGGTGTGGAGAGTGCACTCAGTATATAAGCAGCGACAGACATTTCGAGAGGGAAAGTACCAGAAAAGCACATCCTGAGGAAGCACGCAAGGTACAGTCCGTATTGTGTGATTTTGGCGCACTTTGCGACCGGGTAGCAAATGTAGTTGTTTTGGCCTGGGAGTCTAAAAGATTGTAGATCCTGTAGCTAGTGCAACCTCTATAAAACACGTCAATCCAATGAGAATTTGCCGGCTTGCATTTTCAGTGTGGAACCGTGTTTTTGTGTTGTACTAGAAGTATAGAGAACACGACAGAGTGGGAAGACCGACTGGCGTGTTTATTATAGCCTGGGGGTATTCTATAATACAGTAACATGCCATGTATTACCGCGTAGCACATTACGGTACGGTAATCATGATCAGACATTAGTATAGAATAGGGATATAGATCAATACCAGTATATTGTATGATATCGGCACTGTTTTGCTGAACAGCCCGGGCACTGGGACGTGGTCAGTATAATATAGGTGTCGGTGACATCGGTTGTGAAGCGGTATTTGACGTTAATAAGGGATTCCCTCCACCCTCAGATTATATGCAAATGTACTAGTTATTTATTTTACTCTGAACTCTCCTGCAATCTGTGAGTTTTCATCCGACCTTCTTTATCACTAGTTAAGCATGCTCGGTTGTCTATCCAGCGCGGCACGTCTATTTATGTACTTTTGCAACAACTAAATGTTCTCGTCCTGAGCATTGATTTCTCGACAAATTAGCAATAGTGGTGCTTATATCTTATTCACCGCCTCTGTATATATAATAACATTTCCATGATTTGTATATAATTTTATTTCCACAAAAACTATATATAGTCCTGTCGCTGAAATTAGCCATGTCTATTCACTTGTTAATTCGGGATAGAACAAGCCCCCTGGGGTTTTATTCCCGCCACATATGCGGCTAACTACTCATTTCTGTATATTCTGCATATCTGTTTGCTCTTGCTGTGTGGTGAATAAATATTCATTCATTCATTCACTATAAATACATAGATACTAGGACCAATCTCTCCTGCCGTTATTCAACGACATATCGTGCAACCCGTGAGGTCGGCGACCAGGTCGCAGAAAGGTCGCAGACGGTCGCATAGACACTGTACGGGTGCGGAAGAGACCACAACGGTTACAGCCGGTAGTAGAAGACGGGGCACAGCAGAGACGGGTTTCTTTTCCCGAGATACGTCGATAAACCGTCAAATCTGAGAGACCTGCGACCGGGTCGCAGAAGGTCGCAGACGGGTTGCGACCGGGTCTCAGAGGCTTGCGACCGGGTCGCAGTGAGTCGCCATCAGCGGTTTACAGACATTAATGATGCTACATCGGTACCAGATGCAATAATAACACAATATATACCCCAGTAGATGTCGTGACGGCCACGGAGGACGAGCTGTACGTTTCTTACCTGGAGGGTCGTCGTGAAGTTGTGTAGCCACGGGTCGTGTCTATAGACGGGTCGCAGCAGCCGTGAGGGTTGAGACGCCGTGCTATACCTACCTGTGCGGGAAGCAAACTGGTGAGCTGACAAGTTCGGGTCAGGCTCCGGCGACTGGGGGTGAAGAAGACGACGGGCTGCCACATCCGTGGAGAGGCTCCAACGACTGGGTGGTATATATTGGGAGAGCGTTACAGCCGTAACGTTCCGACGACTGGAGGTGAAGAAGACGACGGGCTGCCACATCCGTGGAGAGGCTCCAATGACTGGGTGGTATATATTGGGAGAGCGTTACAGCCGTAACGTTCCGACGACTTGGGGTAAAGAAGACGACGGGCTGCCACATCCGTGGAGAGGCTCCAACGGCTAGGTGTCGTGTATCGAGAGAGCGTTACCGCCGTAACGTTCCAACGACGGAAGAAGACGACTTGCGACCGGGTTGCAGAAGGTCGCAGACGGGCTGCGACCGGGTCGCAGAGGGTCGCGGATACAGTTATCGTATGTGAAAAGGGCCAGCAACCAGGCCGCCTTTGATTACATGTGACGGAAGAGGTGAAGGGCCAGCAGCCAGGCCGCCCTTATGCACAGAAGAGGACCAGCAACCAGGCCGCCCTTATCGCGTACCCATACCTATTTAAAGCATACTGTAACTGTAAAGTTATATGCACACACTATCTTATATTATTTGTATATAACATCAAGTTTATTTGCATACACTCTCCTAGTGCCTGTACATATATGTAAATATTATTCTACGGCATAACGTTACCTCTCCTTAGACATTCTGTTTAAGCCACGCGGTTCCATGCTATTATCTGTAATCGCGTATACTCTTTGTGCAGAATATACCATAATAGACCTTTACATCAGTGTCATCCTTGTAGGGTTGTGATCATCTCTTCAATCCCCTGATCTCTAGTAGTGAAGGGGCTAACTACGGTGACGGTCAGAATGCCAGTGGGCAATCCCGGTTATTGATTCGGCGTTTTTTGCGTAAACACCACGACTGGTCCTGCTCGTACACGTTACAGCAGCAAGGAAATTTGAACTGTCTCACCATATCACATCACCGGCTGATTAATAATAACACTAGTATTACTTTGGTCCCCTGCACCATGCTGTATTGGACCAAAACTATTGTCTCTTTATTTTTGTGATTGTATGTTACATTTGTTATGCACCTGCTCATCGTGAGTGTTTGTACAATAAAATTCATTTCAATTCAATACACCTTCATCTGTCTCCGTTTTCTCAAGAATGTCTATGATTCAATGACGACGTTCCAGGGAGCATTTGCATAGGTGCTTTAATGCCCTATATGATTTATATCTATAATATTTCCAAATCCAGCGTCCAATTCGATAAAAAGGTCAGTCCGTTTCGGATATTGCCCACGTTAAACTTTTGCCAAATTCTCAGGCGGATTCGTTTGCCGCGCGCAGAAAACAGGAGTGGCGGTTTGGGCGGTTTTGTTGAAATTCACCACAGATTTAGAGATAAACAACAACAAATCACCACCAGCCTGACCAGGTTTTAAAAGTTTATAAGGAACAAGAAACATATACCTAGTTAATGTTATGCGAGACTTGTGTCGACAGGTTTCAGATAATTGTTCAATAAAAAAAAGAAAATTTATATCGCGGTAATCTACACATGCTAGCCGGTGCGCGTCAGTCAGTGTGATTGGTCTGTAAACAGGTAACTGGGATATATATATCCCAATATATCCAAGTTTGGCTTTTGTAATGTATCCTAATTGGGATATTTTGACCGATTTCCACAAAGTTCTCACCCATGTCATAATGGATAATTCTCATGAATCATTAATATGTATAGAAAAGCATTTCATTGCAGTAACATTTCGTGGTCAAACAACTGATAACTGTCATATGGCAGGCCAAATTCTCCTCAGACATTACAAAAATCACAGCATTTTGCATTGTTGATGGTAAAAAACTTGCCCAGCCCTTGTACACCTGGCGCCTGTGTTGGAAAAAGTCCCATTGTCTCAAAACCCAGAAGACAAAAGCTGCAACCAGTCCAATTTGTCATGGGCAACCTAACACTCATTTACATTTCAAAGGCATGTCTCATGAAAAGACTGCTGCAGCAGCTTTGGTTCACACGTCCATCTGACATTCTGTCCAGTATATTGAATATTCAACCCCAAAATACTTTAGAACTCAAAAACAAACACTTTCAATTATTTATCATTATTATGTAAATTCTAAGTACCATAATGTTATTAGCTAATTTTAATATTTGTGGAAATTTGTTGCTTTCTTTTATCTCTTCAACATGAGGGAAGCATATTTGTTGGGAATATATTTCAATATTGCTCTACCTTTCTAGATTCTACTAGATTGTAACATTGTTTCTATATCTTGTCATATTTAGAATGCCTGAATGTCGGCGGGTGGGTTTAGATTCTTGAACTAAATTGTTGCTGTATTTTGTTTTATTTCGTTGAACATTTGATGGGATGCATGCAAAAGAAAACAAACAGCAATTGGGGGAAGTAGCACCATGTGAAGTTTTTTTAGCACCATGCATCGACAACTTACTAGCCTATTGACCATAAATCTATTCAGAATGACCAGAAGTTGTAAGACAGTGTTGGTTTATTGATCAGATCTTGCTGTGTAAGTTAAGTGAGTCTAATATAATTTATCTCATTGAGAAGCTGGAGTGATGCCTGCCTATATGATATAAATTTATTTCTTGCCTAAAAGATGACCAGAAAAATGTGTACTTATTGTCCTGGAATGTTTGCCAATTCATTGGCCGCGTTCAACACTTGTTGAACATTTTAGTATAAAAATCACTATTTCATTTTTTATTTATACTTCATCACTAGATGACTAGATTTCTAAAGGTGTTAAATTTATCTACATGGGAAACAGCTGCATCATTAAAACATTTATCAGAAAGATATGTTTATGAATGGCCAGGAAATCTCTCTGATGTGGCAATTATTCATCAAAGTCAATAATCAATTAAAATATGTACAGCATAACTTTATCACCACACCTATTTTCAGCAATTAGATGTTGTGATATATTCCTTAGTCAAGATGGTGTTGCTTGATAATTGTTTGACATAGATCAATATTAAAATGCCAACCCATCCTTTTTGCTGGATATGAAAAGAGTGTATATATTGCAAATCTTTATTGATAAAATCAGCTTGCATATTTTCAATTCTAATTTCCTTCTCTTTCAGTTCCTACCAATGCCCTGACACCGCTGAGATGAGAATATAGTATATAGAGGGTTAATAATATTTAGTTGTACCATGGCAGGCTTCCTCAGAGGACTTGTTGGTCATGTTGGTGGTATTGTAAATGCTGCATCTGCTAACATTAACCCCTATAAAATACAATCAAGTGATCCTGAAAAACAAAGTAAGTAAGTATCACACATTAATTTTCACTTCTTCATAGTCTAGGCGGGCTATGTGTTTTAACAATTTATCAATTTCGAGAGTGACTTATTATTGGCTGTGGGTTCAATTCCCACTTTATAATAAAACTTTGAAGCAGACATGACAGAAGTAGGCCTAATGCATTGTATGTAGTTCACACAATTGTTTTTCATCTTCATTTATTACTACATCTAGGTTTTAGCACAACCCACCTTTTTCACAGTCATTCTCAGACAAAACCATTGCCCTGGCGCATCGACGGGTGCATTGATGAGTGGGACCCAAGCTTCAAATTGCAGTTCATATTTTCTGCATCTTAACGCAACAGTGTGTTAAATAATTGTAGTAGGTAATAACTGGACTAGTTTTGACTTGAAGTTGCCAAAATTATCATCGATGTGAGAAGTGTAATGGTGTTCTCTTGGAATAGTAGGAAAATTTGATGCAAGTTTACACTGGTTAACAGTAGTAAAAGTTCGGCACAATGCTTAAGTATAGGCAGTATAGGAAGATTACGAACCACAAAATTACACTGAGAATCATGTGCAGGCCTCAGAGTGTTCCTATATTTCCTATATTTTCCTATATTTTTCATATTTTCCTATATTTGCTATTTTTGCAGCGGGTGGTTGGGTGGACACGAGTTCCTGTTGCTTTAATGCATTTTGCTGAGAAGCTACAGGAACTTGATAATGTGATATCTAGCACTGTAATATCACTTGTCTTTATTGCACCATGCAATCCTGTCTGTGTCTTGTGTGCTGTCCTCAGTGTTTTATAGGGTGGATGGAGGGTACCTGGTTCCATGCTGCTTAAGATTTTATATTTGAAGTAGCAGGAATGCAACTTGGCTGGGTGGTGCTTAGTTGGTTCGATATAGCTGAAATATTGTTGAAAGTGACGTTAAATTCTATTCACTCACTCAGTCACCCATTTGGCATAAAGTTGTGTAAGATTTCTCCAAAATACTCCTATATTTCTTGGAAAATTTACTTATATTTCTCCTATATTTTCATGAAAATCCTCCTTTATTTTTACTGAGGGGCACTCTGACCTCTGCATGTGTCAATGCATCCATGAACGATGTTGCGAAGTAATTCTTTTGTCTAAGAATTGAAGTCGAAAATGGAGATTGTTCGGGCCTTTTCCTCTGACATACAAATAGTTTCATATATTCGTTCATCAGTCTGGCAGGTTAGACATCGTCTGATCTTCTTCAGCAGTTAGAAAACCAGATCTTGAAAATGTGGCAGCACATCCTGAGTGTTCAAGAAATCCGATACAAATCATTAGTTTTAATGTAAATTGATGTGTTTCAGGGGGATAATTGCTGAGACTAATGACTGTGTCACACTGTATCGGCAGACCGGATGTCTTGAGGCAGTTCTCTACAACAAATCTGCTTTCCCGGGAGAATCATTCAGGTAATGAGAGATTCTAGCACAGTTTCTAGTATTCTAACCACAATCTTCCGCAGCCCCAGGTAAGGTATCTCCATCATTTCGAAGCACATTTTTGAAGCCGATGTTCTCGATACTCAAGTTAGAGTATTAAAAGTAACATCGGTGTCTCGCCAGGAAGTGTAGAGAGGGGGTCATTGCTATGCTTACTTGTTAGATAGCAAGTAGTAGTGTGATGTTCAATATAGGGTAATAAGTGGTTTTGGGCTTAAAGTCTGTGGTACTTTTGCAAGTTTCCAAGATAATCTTCCAAATTATAGAATGTATACAGTACCTTGTTTCTTGTTTATGACTTTGTTTTTAACAATTTCAATTTTTATTAATGTTATTGCAGTGCACAGCGCCACAAGCATGTCGGAACTTGTGACGTTATTGTGGAATGATAAACCACATCACAACGCGACATTAATTGTTACAAAACTGTTTCATTCTCTGCATTCCCATGATGTCTCGTAGACAGTGCAGGATGCTCGAAGTATGACGTCATTAACGTCATATCTGACGTCAAAAGGGGCAGTGGAGATTTCTCCCCCACTGTAGAAAGCAGACTTTGAACCCTGTGAGACAGAATACAGGTGAAATATTAGGGGAAAACTTTAATACGTTTTGTTATTCGCATCGTTATCTTGAATATGGCAAACGCATACACAAGTGCCACACTTTATATATACACTTTAAACTTTGCGAGCGGATTGTTAGTACATTGTTTACAAAGCACATGTAACATTCCTGACCTACTGATTTACTGTTCTTCGTTCACAGCTTGTTCAGACTGACTAATGAAGGGGAGGCATTGGCATTGTTCAGAAACTTGTCCCGCAAGATTGTGGTGCTCTACAGGAGCTCTCATATGGTATACCAGGAGCAGATGTTACAGAAGATCTGTGACTGCATCAGAGCCCATCCTACCTGGGTCGTCTCTCACGTAGCGGCACACATCAACTTGACTGACGCCTTCCAGAATCCAGAGGTTTCCAGGTGGGTCCAGCAGATAGTTTGACAACTGTGTTAGTTCATTTAATATAATGATGTTTGTTGCAGGACTTTCAGCTATGTACAAATGTGACTGGAGACAAATCACACAGATTATACACAGGAACATATAAATAATAAATAAATAATTATAATATTAAGTAATAAGAATGTATTATTGCAATATGCCAGTTAATAGATGAACATACAGGCAGATGATGGAGTTGGATGACATGATATATAGACATGTGAATACAGTCAGATTGTTATTTTATTTAATAACTGTGAAACTGCGAACTGATGGTGCAAATACTTGTACATGGTACATGTAGATTAGATTAATTAAGACACCTAAATTAAGCTAGATACTCTTGGGTGAATGTCTGATTGACTTACACATATGATCTAGATGTCTCTTTGCTATGCTCAACCAAATGTGTGTATTGACCCACCATGCTAAATAAATGCATTTGGGTTGGTGTCATTCTTCAATGACTATGCCCGGACATGTGATACCACCATATCTCATGAATGACTATGCCGGGGCATGTGATACCACCATATCTCATGAATGACTATGCCGGGGCATGTGATACCACCATATCTCATGAATGACTATGCCCGGGCATGTGATACCACCATATCTCATGAATGACTATGCCGGGGCATGTGATACCACCATATCTCATGAATGACTATGCCCGGGCATGTGATATCACCATATCTCATGAATGACTATGCCGGGCATGTGATACCACCATATCTCATGAATGACTATGCCCGGGCATGTGATACCACCATATCTCATGAATGACTATGCCGGGGCATGTGATACCACCATATCTCATGAATGACTATGCCCGGGCATGTGATATCACCATATCTCATGAATGACTATGCCGGGGCATGTGATACCACCATATCTCATGAATGACTATGCCCGGGCATGTGATACCACCATATCTCATGAATGACTATGCCCGGGCATGTGATATCACCATATCTCATGAATGACTATGCCGGGGCATGTGATACCACCATATCTCATGAATGACTATGCCGGGGCATGTGATACCACCATATCTCATGAATGACTATGCCGCGGCATGTGATACCACCATATCTCATGAATGACTATGCCGCGGCATGTGATACCACCATATCTCATGAATGACTATGCCGGGGCATGTGATACCACCATATCTCATGAATGACTATGCCGGGGCATGTGATACCACCATATCTCATGAATGTCTATGCCCGGGCATGTGATACCACCATATCTCATGAATGACTATGCCCGGGCATGTGATACCACCATATCTCATGAATGACTGTGCCGGGGCATGTGATACCACCATATCTCATGAATGACTATGCCGGGGCATGTGATACCACCATATCTCATGAATGACTATGCCGGGGCATGTGATACCACCATATCTCATGAATGACTATGCCCGGGCATGTGATACCACCATATCTCATGAATGACTATGCCGGGGCATGTGATACCACCATATCTCATGAATGACTATGCCGGGGCATGTGATACCACCATATCTCATGAATGACTATGCCCGGGCATGTGATACCACCATATCTCATGAATGACTATGCCCGGGCATGTGATACATACATATGGTCATGAAGCAAAAGCCCATGGAAAATCTGTTTAATTGAGGTTATTTATCCTAAAAAATGTTAACCAGACATACACATGATCTTGGTGTTCATGCCATGTTTGCCACAAGTTTGCCACAAGCTTAAGTTTGATATGCCCTATTTTCAGAAGATCATTGGGATAGACTCGACGTACACCGGTTCCTCATCTTAGTGCTGAAGTTGAAGCATTGTTAGCATCGAGCAATTTGAGTTTGGCTGACCAAACATAGCGAATGATTGTGATTGAAGAAAATGTGAATGAATACACAGAAGATAAATGCATAACAACAGAATACTGAGGGACATGTTAGAAACCACACTACACTGAAACATGCTTCATGGTGAGCCATGGTATACTGAGGGACACACACAATCAAAATGAAATTTACTGCTTCTTGTTCAGCACCCTATTTACATGTAAATACTGGTACGGCAGGTTGTCTAATAGTTATACCACCTTCCAACTCCATTAAACAGAAAACTCTGCCAGAATGGAGTGTAATAGAAACAATAGTGCATCATGGGATATCTTCCAGTTTTAGCACATTTGATTGGACAATTCAAATTTTCAAATGGAAATGCGATAATCTCATTGGCTAGTGAAGAAAATTGAGAGAAAATCCAGCCAATCACAGAGCTTCTGTAAACATCCATTTGGGAAGAATATTCTTTGGAATCCACTTCAAAAAATGTGTATTTTGAAGTGATCTAATTATTAGAGACATTACTGCACCCCCAGTGTTAAGAGATTCTCAGTGCTTTGTAGAGGGGGAGTAACATTATATTACAGTATGTTTTTTTGAATTTTGCATTCATTATTTATATGGTAACTATTAAGTAAATTTTTAATATTCCTCTAAAAAGGTTGATGGTGCATGCATCTATTGAATTTAGTCTAACATTACAATTAGTATTTCTCTGGGTATGAAATATATTACCGGTATATAATATAATGTTTGGGGGTTTTTTTTGTACAGGTTGTTGAATGTTAGATGTACTATTACTGGGTTGGCGGGTAACCAGCATGCTGTCCACGAGTTGCTCAATCGAGGGGCCCGACTGGACATGATCGATGGTCAAGGAAACACAGCTTACCATCTTGCTGTCCAGTATGCTCCAGATATCATAGTGGTATGGTCTCATTAGTGAACTGCCTGAACAACACACAACTGAGTAAATCGATGAGTTTGTAAATATGTAGATACTGATGATAGCCATGATTCTAATAGACATGGGATTGTGTAAGCCTGAAATTTGTCTGAACCAACACATGGTCCTCGTGTTATTCTCTCACCAAGAGTGAGCCAGTTTAGATATCGTCGTAACTAGAATTGAATGATGTTATGATGCTACAGATAAGCTTGCAGAGTCATATGGCATCAGTTCCAGATTCGGGAAGCAGGGATCCCCCAGAATACATTGTATTGGACAAGTTCAGAACATGAGAAAAATGTGAATATTTAACTTTCGCACTTATCTGCTCTGAAAATATATTCCATGCGGTATGCGAACACATGAAAATAGTAACGAACGCTGACTTTGGGGGTAAGGGCGCGACTGCGGGAGTGTTGAAAATTAGGGTCTTCATAACCCAGAACCAGTCCAGTGAGAGCGGAACGAGATTTGTAACCCCTGCTCCCCTATACATGTGATTATAGCTAAAATGTTCAGTGTGTTTTATCTAACTATAGACCATAAACTTTTTGTTATTTTTTTTTTTTGCAATTGTAATCTTCATAATCTTCATTCTGGGATATATTTAGAATAAAAAATAATAGAAATTATTTCAATATTTGAGAACATACCCTGCGGTCTTGTTCAGGAACAAAAGTACATGATCAATTCCATATCACTGTACATACATGTAAACTACTAAGATTCTGGACAGCTGTCATCACTGAAATTTCATATCTTACATTTTCGTTGACTAGTTGCTAGCGAAGAAAGATCAGGGGAATTCTGTGATAAATTGGTTGAACGGGGCAGGACAGAGTGCTCTCCACCTGGCGTGCTCTATGAGAAAAGGAAAATGCACCGAGACCCTGCTGCTGATGGGAGCTGACATCAATGTCACTGCCTGTGAAACTAAACCCATACACGCCGCTATGAAGGTCAAGGACATTGAGTGAGTTTTTATCGAAGTACTCGATGGGATTTTCCCGATATAAGTTCAGCTGTATAGCTTCTGACATAAATGTTTGGGTATGTACTACAAGTGGATTTTGGCTTATGCTTCAACATGGAGGGATAGACTTAACTAGTTACAGCCGACATAAATTTGGTAAATATACATGAACTTACCCTGAGGAAGGACAAAATTAATAGTAATTTTGGCAACTTTAAAGGTTCCACCAACACTTTGCTTGAAAATAAACAAAGAAGCTGAGTAAAGAACAAGCTGATATTTTTTTCTTCAAAAAATAACAATAAATTGGATTTTTTAGCAATAAAACAGATGTGTTGAAAAACGTATTGAAGCCATAACCTCTG
>JAVTVY010019491.1:0-71186 GCA_036873755.1 Hanleya hanleyi | reverse complement strand
CACCACTGCCGTCCTCCTTCATTCCACATCCGACCACAGTGCTATGGACCAACAGCAGCTGCCTCCGAAGACAGCGTCTCGCAAAACGCGCAAAGCGCAAGTGGTCTTTGGGGTGCTATTGCTAACCCTGCTGAGTGTGTTGTACGGAGGTGTGTTTTACGACGTAGCCTATGTCAGCACGTTACTTAACCAACGGAGAACACCAGGCACCAGCGAAACGGGTCTACAGAGAGCACCAGTCGTATCGAGCCCAGTCACCACCACCACCACCACACCCCGCGTACAAGCCACGTCGAGCTCTACACCTACACCAAGTACACCTACTACGTCTCAAGACCCACCGCATTTCATCCCTCACAGTGAACCGACCACCCACGTTGTACCCACCCCCAGCACCATCTCTGAACGTGAACAGACAACGACGACCGACGTTGTACCCACCACCACTCCAGTTCACTCGTACGAAATTTACAAGAGCGTGTTACCACGACAACGGATACACCTCAAACCATGGACCCTCGGTGGCAGCATCCCTTCACTTGCGTCATCGCAGGACCGACGGGCTCCGGCAAAACGCACTTCGTCAGGAAGCTCCTTCAACACGCCGACAGCATGATCACTCCACCCATTGCCTGAGTCGTGTGGTGTTACGGAGAATGGCAGGAAGCGTATGCAGCAATGCCCCACATCACGTTCGTGGAAGGCCTACCCAACCTGGCCGATTTGGAACCCGACACCTTGGTGGTTCTGGATGATCTCATGGCGGAGACGGATGCACGGGTCACCCAACTCTTTACCAAAGGCAGCCATCATCGACGGCTCAGCATCATCTACATTGTGCAGAATCTGTTCAGTAAAAACAAAGAACATCGGAATATCAGCTTAAATGCCCACTACCTGGTGGTCTTCAAAAACCCGAGAGATACCACTCAACTGCTGCACCTGGCGAGACAGATGTTTCCCGGCCGCACACCGTTTGCGTTGGAAGCCTTCAAAGATGCCACACCCCCTCAGCACGGGTATATGCTCTTCGACCTCAAGCAAGCCACTCCCGACCACCTTCGACTACGGACCGGCATCTTTCCCGGAGAGACCCACCACGTGTACATGCAAAAATAATGTAAACACACCCACAGTGGCGCCTCCAGCTGGGGTCTGTGTGTTTGATGATGGGGAATAATAAAAAGAATGAATACCACAGCAGGGTTGACTTTGTCTGTGAGGTGGATAAAAAGGGCAGCGTTGTGGGTTCTAGCATTAGCTGTACAGGATGTCTGCGCGAGTACGGAAGCACGCTCCCACGCTCCGTGTATTGAAGACGGCCCCACCCGAGTTAGTCCGAACCATTGTACGCGGTGCGGACCCTGACCTTGTACGCTGTCTGTGCGAGATCGGGTACAACCTGTTAAAAGGCAACGTACCACTGACTCCGGCTCAGAAGACCAAGTTGGCCAAGCATAAGACAGGTCTCCGAACCCTAGTCCACAAGCGGGTCCCTCAAACACAAAAGAAAAAGGTGTTACAGAAAGGCGGCTTTCTCGGGGCCATCTTAGCACCGTTGGCCGCTTCCGTGTTGGGTCCAGTATTGGGTGGACTCTTCGGCCGACAATGAACCACACGAAAAAAATGGTCCTCGTCGAACCACGGTTCCTGCAAAACCTCCAATCACCCTACCCTGTCCCACCTACGGTGAAGACCATAAACAGCCTCGATGGAGAGATGCAACAGATCTTACAGAGACCGGGGTTAAGCGACAGTGAGAAAGTACAACGGTACAATGAGACGCTTCAACGGTACATGACGTTCATGGACCAATACAAACCCTGTCTACCCCAGCAACAGCACCACCACCACCACCACCACCACCACCACCACCACCACCACGTGACAGACCGCTGACCTCAGCACCGCTCCAACAGCCGGGTGAGGTAGCCTCCACAGCCCCACAGTGGGTGGAAGACGAAGTGCTGAAGAGTGTACCTGCCTCGTTCAAGAAACAAGCTGGCCTGGTATTACAACGGATGAAACAGAATCCTAACATGACTTGGAATGATAAAGGCGAACTCCTGGTACAGAATCAGGTGGTCCCCGGCACCCACATGACGGATTTAGTGAATGATCTGATGCGTCAACGCAGATCGCACACCGATCCTCGAGGATGGGAGGTCTTCGCTCAAGGCTTGAAAGACATGCATGTACCACAGGAATTGGTGGGGAACCCCCACCGCTGGGACTTTATGCAGCAAACTCAGCAATCACCGAGTGGCCCACTACCTTCTTGGGAAGCCGAATGGGAAACCGGAGTCACCCCCCAAAACACCACCACAACGGGCACTTTCTTTTCGCGCCTATAAAAAAACACCCTTGATCAAGACACCCCACATCTCCAGAGCCGTGACACGTAGCAAGTCACCGCGACGAACACGACGCCGCACACAACCGCCCAAGGCCTGGAAGACCTATTAAAACCAACAGCAGCAGCAGGACAGCTCAGTCGCCATGTTTTACCTGACCCTACCCAGTAACAGTTCGCTGGATGTGTTTCCTGACAACACCGTGGCCAAGTACGTCACCCAGTTACCGCAACCGTTACATTTACCTGGCCGGTGGGAATGTGCCCTCGTGGATGTCCAATACCCTTACTCGTGGTACAACGTGCGAGCCAATGAAGTGTGGTACGAGGTCACCTACGAAGGCAAAAACACCCGGCTCACCCTGCCCGAAGGCCAATACGATACCCCCAAAGAGTTCATGGGTGGGCTGTCAAGACTGATGCATGATAAGGCGCTACGGGGGGTGACGGATAGTGCAACACGCCTGATAGCCTTGCGCTTCAAGAGAAACGTGTTCTTCGATGTCAACGTACACAACGACAAGGCACAGCTTACCGTCACCGATACCGTGAATGTGAAACTCAGTCCTACACTACAGCAAATGCTGGGTTTCGATCTACAGACGTTCGCTGGTCCCAACCAACACCATGGCGAGATGCCGATGGATATGAAGTCGGGTATGTACGGACTCTACGTCTACTCGGACGTGGTGGACAACCACATCGTGGGCGATATCAACACACCTCTGTTACGGGTGGTCCCCATTAAAAAGACGTATGGCGATCAAGTCACCCACAGTTTCAACCATATCATGTACCTGCCCGTACGACATACCGACATCAACACGATCACGGTGGATATAAGAGATGACACGGGACGAGCGGTGGCATTCGAACGAGGAAAAGTGGTGCTGACACTTCATTTTCGACAAGCACGTGCTCCCCACTTTGCATAATGAAAGTACCTTACGAGTGCGATGCACGCAGCTATGCCGACTATTATGCCCAACAGGCCGGGGGTGGCTTTCCGGTCTTTAGCGGTGCACGCATGCAACGAGGACATGGACTGGGGAACATACTCGGCAGCATTGTGAAAACGTTCCTGCCCTTGGTGACGCGTGGGGTGAAAGCAATCGGCAAACAAGCGGTACGCAGTGGACTGCAAGTGGCCGGTGATGTTTTGGGGGGTACGGCACCCCGACAAGCCTTGAAACGACGGGCCAAAGAAGCGGGAGGCGTCTTGGTGGCCAAAGCACAACGCACCGTAGGGAATAAAAGAGCTGCCCCACCGAGATCACGCACCAGTCGACGACCGACCCAGCGACGACGCACATCCAAGAAGACCCGGGATATCTTTTCTTAAAACATGGCCTTAATCCACGCCGAGTCCTGCCCCTCCACCAACAGTGAATTTGATTTGTGGACCGTGCCGCCCACACAAACCAGTGTCGAACAAGGATTATGGGTGGAGCATCTCCCGCTCTCCAGCATCAACGAAACCGGGCCCATCGAGTTCACCATCAGTAATGCGGATACGGCCTATGTGGATTTAGCCCATACCTACTTGTATGTGAAAGCCAAGGTGGTCAATGGAGCTGGCACCAGAATCGCTGACCAAGCAACGGTGGGCCCGACGAATCTCTGGCTGCACTCGATGTTTCAGCAGGTGGATATTTTTCTCAGCGACAAACTCATCAGTGACTCCACCAACACGTACCCCTATCGAGCCTACATCGAGACACTGTTGTCGTATGGCCGAGAGGCTAAAAAATCTCAGCTGACAACCGCTTTATTCTACAGGGACACGGCCGAGCACATGGACACGGCGGACAATGGGGGATATAACAAACGGAAGGCTTTCACTGCGAACAGTGCCTCGGTGGATATGATGGGTCGACTGCATGCAGACATGTTCATGCAAGACCGGTACCTCTTGAACAAGATCCCCATCAAAATCCGACTGATACGGGCGCCTCCGACCTTCGCCTTGATGGCCACTAACGTAGAGGGGCATGTAGCGGACTATAAGATTGTCATCCAAGACGCAGTCCTGTATGTCCGAAAAGTGAAACCGAATCCAGCCGTTCAATTGGGACACATGAAAGCCTTGGAAACAAAACCAGCCCAGTACCCTATCCGACGTGTGCAAACCAAAGTGTTCTCTGTGCCTGCTGGAAATATGAGCGCCAACAAAGAAAACCTGTTCCTGGGGGAACTACCCAAGCGATTGATCCTGGCCTGTGTAGAAAATACCAGTTTCAGCGGAGCCTACCCAGAGAATCCGTTTGACTTTAAACATTTCGGCATCAATTTTGTGGCCCTGCATGTGGATGGACAACAGGTGCCAGCCACGGCCTTAACCCCGAACTTTGGGCGGAGGAATTTCATTCGAGCCTATCAGAGCCTGTTTACAGCCACCGGTCAAATCAACCAGGACGAAGGGAATATGATCAGTCGGGAGGACTACGCGAACGGATACACGTTGTTCTGTTTCGATCTGACCCCCACCTTAGAGAACGACCATCAGCTGGCCCTGGCCAAGCAAGGCAACTTACGGTTGGAAATCCACTTTGCACGAGCCCTGGCGACCACCGTCAATGTGATCTGCTACGCCGAGTTTGACAACATCATTCAAGTGGACAAGGCGCGCAACGTCCTGTGTGACTTCTCCACCTAACATGGATACAGACCAGATAACCACCGTGCTGGAGAATGACCCAGAGACACGTAGGGTCTTTCAAGGGGTGTTCGCCCGAGATGTGTTTCCATTAGACCGTATGTATCCGGCTGCTTACGTTCTCAACACGGACCCGATGGATCGACCCGGTGAACACTGGGTGGCCGTGTACTTGACAGAAGAGCAGGGCGAATACTTTGACCCGTACGGCCTGCCACCCCTCCATCCCGATTTAACAGACTTCATGGATCAAGGCACAGAGACGTGGTGTTGGAACAGTCAAACGTTGCAAAGCCTGACCAGTGGCGTGTGCGGACAATATTGCTTGTTTTACCTGTACCATCGATGCCGGGGAAGACCCTTATCTACCATCGTACAGATGTTTGACGAGTACCCCCAGGCCGAGGACCGCGATGTACTCGTCTATGACTGGGCCGCCCATCATTTCAATGTACAAGCCCCGTTCTGGGCTTGAATTATTTCAATGTACATACGCCCGCTGTTCTGGGCTTCAGTTAATGACAAGCCCCTTGTTCTGGGCTTCAGTTAATGACAAGCCCCTTGTTCTGGGCTTCAGTTAATGACAAGCCCCTTGTTCTGGGCTTCAGTTAATGACAAGCCCCTTGTTCTGGGCTTGAGTTTTCACGTGGTTGTTCTCACGTTGTTGTTGTTCAATGAATAAAAAAATGAGATCTCACCAAAAACCCTGTCTTGTGTGTTTTATTCCTGATGCATTAATGCCCAATGCGGAGATTCAGTCAAACTGAAATCAGTGGTGTAGGATGGGACCAAAATGTAACCCATCAAGTTTAGAATGCAAGAGCACTATAGTAAAAATAGAGAGCCAATGAAATCAGCCCACAGACCAAGTACGTGTTTTTGGTCTAGGTTTGGAGCGGGCATTTCATTGAGGTACGTGTATACGGTGAGTGAAGAGACTCGTCCAACACGTATCGATTATGACTATCAGTGCTAGGTAACCCATCAAGGTTAGAATGCAAGAGCACTATAGTAAAAATAGAGAGCCAATGAAATCAGCCTACAGACCAAGTACGTGTTTTTTGGTCTAGGTTTGGAGCGGGCATTTCATTGAGGTACGTGTATACGGTGAGTGAAGAGACTCGTCCAACACGTATAGATTATGACTATAAGTTCTATTAGCCAATCAGTGGCCTAGAATGGAGCCAAAGGTTACCCATCCATGTCCAGAAAAACATTACCCGGTGTACAAGAACCCAGATGTAGGCGCGGACGTCAGCGAAAGCACACCGTGAATACCCCAATTCGATTGGCTGATTGTTCGATCGCTGATTGGTTCTTTTTCTCGACCGCTGATTGGCTCTTTTTCTCGACCGCTGATTGGTCCACATGGAACTGCCCATCTTTCCCAGGTTCATCTAGAATCCCCTTTTTTGTGCTCAAGCTCTGACTATAGCGATACCGCAACATTGTCTCATTGGACATTGGACCGTCTGACCTGGAGGTGACCCTTTGACCTTTTGACCCGCGTCCGCGCGCGCGCGCGCACTGCCGGGGATGACGCGGGATGACGCGGGATGACGCGCGCGCGCGCTGCGGGGCGCTGGGGCGGGAAAACACCCCGGCGGTTGAACATTGCAACTCTTGTATGTTTGGAGGTAGTGTTTAGTGAAAACCCGGAAGTGACGTGACAACCCACGTCACCTGCGTATATACTCCTGTAAAATAGAGCCGATTTTATTTCTTTGGAAGGGACAAGGTGAATTGCGCTTTTTATACTACTAAACTGTGATGTAGATTACATCTTACATAGGCCTTAAGGCCGTGATATGCATATGAAGTATTCTGGGGCATGGTCAATACTTTCCAATTTTCCCTTCGTCTACTACTCGCCGATTTTTTTGATTTTTTTATTTATTTATTTATTTATTTATTTATTTATTTATTTCCTCGAGAGCTTTAAAATAAGACCTCACTCTACCCCATCGGGCCACTAGTGCTCCAACATGTCCACCCCGTATGGATTGATACATACTAATATCCCAGTATATGAGTGTATATGGGTCTATATGGATCTATATACAAGCCTACGCGGTACTTTCAAAATTTTTTCCATCGTATTCTACATGATCAACCTCATAGCTCATAGTAAAAGCCATAAAAAAACCCGATCACCCCTATACCCATTCAGGCTAAATATAGCGGACATGATCTTCGAATTGGTCTAGTCCGAGTTGTCTCCCTTGCACCAAAGTGTATAGATGGCGCTGTGGTTTGAACGACTTTATTATCCGGGGAAATTTTGGTGTTCAGTAGCCATTTTGTGTTTTCTGAGCGGGAGAACATTCTCTGTTGCAGTGTATAACGGAACTTTGTTCCATTTCGGTGTCCGCTGAGATGAATAATGTGATCTGCATCATGCATCGCCTGCATGTCACACGTAGACTGAAATCGAGGGAGTGTGCTGTGTTCCAGCGGACGCATCAATTTGTGTGATATCCGACAGGAAACGTGAAAATTGATATTCTTTCACAGATTTCGAAGTGTATAGGCCTACAGTTCTGGTGAGAATGAACGCAGCCTTTATGATCAGCGATTGAACGATAATGTAGGCCACCGAACAGGTTTTGTGGAATCAACATTCTGTAACGACTGGAGGGATTTTATCGGACATGTGCAGTACGGAACGCTTATCGTGGCAGTCCGTATAATTTGTCAATTTTTGTGTTTGGCACCACGACAGTGAAAGCTGATGGATGAAATTCTACTCCACGGGGAACGGTAACGAATGAATGGAATATCTTACCAAACTCTCAGGTAGGATGTGGGTTTCAGGAGTTCACCGGGTGTGACAATTTCTTTATAATGATTTGTGATAAAAGCGGGTAAAACCTAATGTCAAAATCTCCTTGAAGGTCACGGAGATGTCGATTTATTGCTGATCAGCTGATTTCCAGGACAGACAGACATTATTTCGGCTCTTTTCTCTTCGAAATTCTTGTAATTTGCTCAATACAAATAAATATTTAAATTGACTCTGAGTTTTCTGTTGGCATTATTTCAGCAATATTATGCACTAATGGGTTTTATCGAAAAAATCATAAGAAATTTAATGCTTTGGGACAAGGGGTACATACACAGCACAGTGGGATTCTTGCACTGCCTGACACCGGTGAGTGGGTGGGTTCAAAATGGCGTCTGTGGATTGACCGCCATTTTGAACCCACCCAATCACTATACAGTGGGTGAGCCTATATCTCGCACTCACTGACGCCGGTGAGTGGGTGGGTTAAAAATGGAGGACTGTACATCACGGCCATTTTGTACTCACCTGCCCACTAGACTATAAAAGCCTATAATTTTGATATGTATTCACCAATACACCATCATGAGTTTTCGAAGACGACGCGCCCCTCTGTTTACACATCATCCGACTCGAGACCCGAGAATTGCTCAGACAGAAGAACTCAGAGAAATCGTTGCCCATGAAGAAGAAGAAGAAGATGGAAGTCAATTGACGATCATCTCCATTTTTCAACGAGTACTTGAAGATGAATCCACGTTAATCAACAGTACCGAAGCACTCGCACAACAATTGCAGGAAGAAGTAAGAACAGAAGAAAGTAGCCGGCTGCGAAGACTGAGTGAACAACAGGACCAAGACATACACAGAATGGAAGAAAACGACAGTGATGTGACGGAAAGTGGCGAACAAGACGAGCTGCCCTGGCTAAATTCTAATAGACCGCCCACAACAACCACGATGACACCGCCTGTCTACACTGAAAGTATAAGGACTGAACACCCTACAGCCGGACCTCCTACCATTGCCGAAACTCCCACAATTTCAGCGGTAGAAACACCACAACCCTGTCGCCACCAAGTCGAGATAATCCAACTCAATGAACAGATTATGGTCATGCAGAGAGGGCTGGATGGGATGGAAACAACCTTGAATGGAATGGAAGCGCAAATTACCATACTCAAGAAAGAACGCCGTGTCGAGGAGAAAAAAACACAATGCAGTATCTGTGCGGAGGAGGAAAGTTGGTATGCCGTGTTACCTTGTGGACATCTTTGCCTATGCAAGGATTGCTGGGTAACCCTGACGTGTCAAGGTGCGATGTGTCGATGCATTGATGCCGGCGAGTCCCATTTGAAAATAAAATGTCCGATATGCAGAAAACATGAATGAGGCGTGAAGCGAATATTCCGCGCCAAAAGTGTGTCGTATCACGCTATCAACGGCCCTTTTCAGGGCCAACCCATCTTGCCGGAAGAGAAAACTTCTTTCCTAAGCACACCAACTAACACCAGAATGCCCATCATCCTTTTTCCCCAAAAAAAATTTTTTTCAAAATTTTTTTTTGAAAAACAAAAATCTTCATACGTCAAGTCAACAAAATTTTATTTTCAGGTAGAGGGTCGAGTCAGGTATCATATTGAAGCTGACGTGAAATGCTTCACAATGATACTTCACTCGACACGATTGGACCATTAGGGACGCCTCTAACCTCAAAAAAAGATTATTTTGAAGATAATTATCAACATCCGGTGAATGAAGATTTTTTATTTTAGAGGTAGTGGGTCGAGTGAGGTATCTAATGGAAGCTGACGTGAAATGCTTCACAATGATACCTCACTCGACCCGATTGCACCACAAGGGGCTGCCCTAACTCCAATAAAGGCTATTTTGATTTTTCTGCGCATGCGCGAAGTCCAAAGGCTATGAAAATAGCCTTTTTTGGAGTTAGAGGCGTCCCTAATGAACCAATCGGGTCGAGTGAGGTATTAAATTGAAGGTGACGTGAAGGAGCATCTGATAGACTGGGTATGGGCTTGAATTAGGGTAATTGTGCGCATGCGCGAAGATGATATCAAAAATATCAATCTTGAAAAATAGCCTTTTTGGAGTTAGAGGCGTCCCTAATGGACCAATCGGGTCGAGTGAGGTATCAAATTGAAGGTAACGTGAAGGAGCATCTGATGAACTGGTGTAGGTTGAACTATAAGCATTCTGCGCATGCGCAATCTTCAAAATAGCCGTTTTTGGAGTTAGGGCAGCCCCTAGTGGTCCAATCGGGTCGAGTGAGGTATCAATGTGAAGCATTTCACGTCAGCTTCCATTTAATACTTCACTCGACGCACTACCTCTAAAATAAAAAAAAAAAAAAATCTTCGTACACCCGATGTTGACATTTATCTGCAAAATAGCCTTTTTGGAGCTAGGAGAGCCCCTAGTGGCCCGATCGAGCCGAGTGAGGTATCAATGTGAAGGTGAGATGAAGGGCCATCTGATGGACTGGTGTGGGTTGAACTATCAGCATTCTGCGCATGCGCAAGAATGGAAATAGACGTTTTTGGAGCTATTTGACTATTAAAAAAAGGAAAAAAATGAACACTAAGCAAAAGTAAAAGGTTCACAAACCATACAACACAGGCAAGCTGACTGGATGACTGGCTGGCTGACTGGCTGGCTGGCTAGAGGTGAAGCAGACTAGAGGTGAAACAGGCAGGCTGGCTGGTCAGGTCAGGTAAGTCAGAGTGCTCGACAAAGTAGTGCAATTGAATACACCCCTTGCCCTAAAAATCGACTGCTTTTATACGTTTTCCCATGGCGGACCCAGAAAGTCCGCCATTTTAAACCCACCCACTCACATCCCAGGTCAATCAGTGCAACCGAGTGAGTGGGTGGGTTCAAAATGGCGGACGTCAAACGGCCGCCATTTTAAACCCACCCACTCACATAGCACTCAATCACCCCCGTGAGTGGGTGGGTTCAAAATGGCGGACAAAGAAAGTCCGCCATTTTAAACCCACCCACTCACATCCCAGGTCAATCAGTGCAACCGAGTGAGTGGGTGGGTTCAAAATGGCGGACGTCAAACGGCCGCCATTTTAAACCCACCCACTCACATTAAAAAAAAATTAACTCACGTATGCGAACCCCCCCTATGGCAACCCAAAAATTCACTTCGCGCATGCGCAGTGACGCGCTAGCCTTCCGTTTTACTCATTGTATACTACTTAGTTGTACAAGATACCTTTTTCGGTCCGATTCGAAAATCCAATATGGCCACCAGGCGGCCATATTGGATTTCCCCATGAAACATTGTTATTGCGATTTCTCAGGAACTACTGCATGGATCTGTCTCAAATTTGGTACACAGGTTCCCCTTGGGGTCTAGTTGTGCAAGATACCTCTTCTGCTCTGATTCGAAAATCCAATATCGCCACCAGGCGACCATCTTGGATTTCCCTATGAAACTTTATCGTGATTTCTCAGGAAGTACTGCATGGATCTTTCTCAAATTTGGTACACAGGTTCTTCTTGGGGTCTAGTTGTGCAAGATACCTTTTGTGATTTTATTTGAAAATCCAATATGGCCATATGGCCACCAGGTGGCCATCTTGGATTTCCCCATGAAACTTTATCGCGATTTCTCAGGAACTACTGCATTGATCTTTCTCAAATTTGATACACAGGTTTCCCTTGGGGTCTAGTTGTGCAAGATACCTTTTTCTGGTCCGATTCGAAAATCCAATATGGCCACCAGGCGGCCATCTTGAATTTCCCCATGAAATTTTGTTATCGTGAATTCTCAGGAAATCACTGCATGGATCTTTGTCAAATTGGGTACACAAGTTCCCCTTGTGGTCCAGTTGTGCAAGATACCTTTTTTGGTCCATTTCGAAAATTCAATATGGCCGCATCTTGAATTTCCCATGAAACTTTGTTATCATGAAATCTCATGAAATTACTGCATGGATCATTTAGTGTTCAGGGGGAACAACACAAGTTAGAACCTCATCTATTGCAGTTCTTTAGTAAAAATTTCTTATAGCTACTTTCGCCAGTTACAGCCAGATGAGCTACAGTGCCGTGGCACTATATATATTTTGTACTGAAACCATCGTAATTTGGAATCTGTGCATGATTTGAATGGAAGCATATATATGCATTCCCAGTCCGGCTGGTTATGGAATATCATATTCCACTTCTCTTGGCTTTTGGGGACAGATTTAAGTTTGATCAGAAGCATGTCCATCTGTTTGCATCCATTGTTGTTTTGTACCAGTGTTTTCAACTTGTGTTTAAAAAACGCAGGTTACTAGGCACGTGACTAGCTCCCACCAAACTATACTTCATGATTTAGTAATTTTGATATGGCGTTGGTGATCCCATGATATTATAATATTCAAAAAAGGTTTTTCTTATACCACATCTATTCATGAATTTAATGTATCACACGAACTTGCTTGAAGAAGTTAGGAAGTCTCCAATAACGCAAATATTTTTTTTTATCGTAGCAGGTTTTGTAAAATATTGCTTGTCTACCTACTTTAATAATTTTGTTATCCCATATGATTTATAGATTGAATGTCATCTACTGATGAAGGATTCCTGTTTATGTCAACTTCTATCCATGCTTGTAAAACATCTCCCCAAAAGCTATTTGTGCGTTTCTTTCTGATTTCTTCGGTGGATATTCCCTCCTATTATTGAGATCTTTTGTCGGAACCACATATGCTTCAAAGATACTTGCATATTGCGAACGTATCGCTAGTAGCCGAAGAATCCATGCACTTCTCAATGAAATAATGAAGCTTTTTACTTCGATCATTTTAGGCTCCCTGCCTGTCTCCCGTGGTGGATTTACATCTCCTGTCGGTGACCGGGTGCAGGGCATTCTATCGCTCCTGTTCTTATTCAATGAATAAAAGATGATATCTCACCCGGCAGAATACAATCATGGTCAAAATGATCCATATATAATGGTACATATGTACAATGGTATGACAACATGCTGAGGTATAACAAGATGTGTGTCAGGACAGGGATTCGAACCCACGCTCCCACATGGCGCTCCCACATGCGTGGCCCAGCACTTGAGACTGGCGCCTTAGTAGTATGCAAAGGGCATCTGGTGCCAATGGTTCGTCACTGCGCATGCGCAGAAAAAAACAGCGCGTGCGCAGGTCTGTCTGCACAGGTGTTCTGTGCAAGTGTATGACGTGACCTTAGGGGATGTATTCCTCCGCGGTAGTGCTGTCTGGCTGTGATGCGGTCGTGGGAAGAAGCCTCCGCGGACAGAAAGTAGTCCCAAATACGCGGGTTTTCGTGAGAATCATCTGGAATGTTCGGCAATCTTCCGGGGCGAGAGGGGCCCTTAGTGGACCGATTGGGCCGAGTGAGGTGTCAAAGTGAAGCGCTCCTCCAGGGCTATCAAGTCATGAGTGGTTGCATGTAAATTGAGGATTTGTCCCAGAAAATATAAAAAGCGGAACATAGACTTTATCCCTAAAATAGGGGAAAACTCCTATCAACCCTATCCAAAAGGGCTATTATCGGTCCCCGGGCTTATCGGGGCCTGCCTATCAAGTCATGGGTGGGTGCATGTAAATTGAGGATTTGTCCCCGAAAATATAAAAAGCGGAACACGGACTTTACCCCTACAATAGGGGAAACCCCTATCAACCATGTCCAAAAGGGCTAATATCGGTCACCGGGCTTATCAGGGCCTGCCTATCAAGTCATGAGGATTAGTCGGCGAAAATATAAAAAGCGGAACACGGACTTTACCTCTACAATAGGGGCCTGATTCGCACATTTGCATCTATGCAGGAAAATACCTGTATGGGTATGGGGGTGGTCATTTTTTGTGGATTTTACTATGGGTTGTTTGGTCTTGTGTTCACGTCTCACTACGAAAAACACGATGGGAAGGGTCTCGAGGTTAAGCGGTGAAATTTTTCGAAAAATTGACTGAGGTCTGGATAGGCCCATACTGGCTCAGGGGGATAGGTCCATACTGGGCAATTCACACATGTTCATTGCGGTATGGGTTGTTTGGTCTTGTTTTTCTCGTCTCACCACGTAGAACACGATGGGAGGAGTCTCGAAGTTAAGCGGTGAATTTTTTTGAAAAGTTCACGGAGGTCTGGATAGGCCCATAGGCCCATACTGGCTTAGGGGGATAGGTCCATACTGGGCAATTCACACATGTTCATTGCGGTATGGGTTGTTTGGTCTTGGTTTTCTCATCTCAGGCACTAGAACACGATGGAAGGAGTCTCGAAGTTAAGCGGTGAAATTTTTCGAAAAGTTCACGGAGGTCTGGATAGACCCATACTGGCTCAGTGGGATAGGTCCATACTGGGCAATTCACACATGTTCTTTGTGGTATGGATTGTTTGGTTCTTGTTTTTCTCGTCTCACCACGTTGAACACGATGGGAGGGATCTCGAAGTTAAGCGGTGAAATTTGTCGAAAAGTTCACAGAGGTCTGGATAGGCCCATACTGGCTCAGGGGGATAGGTTCATACTGGGCAATTCACACATGTTCATTGCAGTATGGGTTGCTTGGTCTTGTTTTTCACGTCTCACCACGTAGAATACGATGGGAGGGGTCACGAAGTTAAGCGGTGAAATTTTCCTAGTATATAAAACACGGATAGAGCCTTATTGACCTTTGATCTCTGAGTGCACTCTATCCCATGATGTATCACTTCCGTAATGACGTCATGTGTGACGTCACTTTCGGTGTAACTCGATCGGGCGTGACCTTGGAGCGTCTCAGTGGTTACCACTTCAACATCCGGGTTTCCCCCGGCCCGACCGCACGCATGCGCCGACTGGGTTTTCCTCGGACCGGCCGCACGCCTGCGCGGGGTATCCGGCCGCACGCATGCGCGTGTGAATTTCGGGTGAAAAGGTCAAAGGTCATATCCAGGTCAAAAGGTCAAATGTCCCCTTCCGGCAATGTTCGGCCCTCTCCAGGACAATAGATAGTCTTTATCCGCCTTCACGAATCACCCATGAAATGCGCAGGGTCCCCAACAATATCGCCAGCACTATGCCCATGTTAAATGGCCTGTGGGGAACCCTCAGTTTTCCCCAGAACCGTATTGGCACGAAAAAATACATGAAACTATGGAACTTATAGTAGTAAACTTAATCTATAGGGGTTGAACGAGTCTCCACTCGCCGTCTTCCTGGTCTTTACCCGCACCTCGAACCTCTATAGTTTTTTCACTCCACCTGTTGCTCTTGTAACTTGTCATCTTTCCTTCCTCGGCAAAATTTTTGTACTAGAATGCCCGCTATTAACCTAGACCAAAACATGTACTTGTTCTGTGGGCTGATTTCGTTGGCTATCTATTTTACTACAGTGCTCTTGCTTTGTTTTCTGGACACTCATTGGTTACATTTGGCCCCATCCTAGGCCACTGATTGGCTACTTTCTCGGCCCATTCATTGACTGGCCAATTTGGTTAAAATTCGAATCCCACATGTCTGTTCAAGCATTGAGCATTCATTGCCGCTTGTTTTATGCTCACACAGAAAACACACAAGACAGGGTTTTGGGTGAGATCTCATTTTGTTTTTTATTAAACAATAAATAGCAACAACAACGTGAAAACTGAAGCCCAGAACAGGGGGCTTGTACATTGAAATCGATAGAACTTAAGCCCAGAACGGGGCTTGTACATTGAAATGATCGGCGGCCCAGTCATATACCAGTAGCCTACATCTCGGTCCTCGGCCTTGAGGTACTCGTCAAGCATCTCTACTATGGTAGATAAGGTTCTTCCCCGACATTGATGTACAGGTAAAGCAAGCAATATTGTCTGCACACGCTACTGGTCAGGCTTTGAAACTTTTGAATGTTTCATCAGCACGTCTCTGTGCCTTGATCAATGATGTCTGTTAAATCGGGATGGAGGGGTGACACGCCGTACGGGTCAAAGTATTCGTCCTGCTGTTCTGTCAAGTACACGGCCACCCAATGTTCACCGGGCCGATCCATCGGGTCCGTGTTGAGAACGTAAGCAGCAGGATACACACGGTCTAACGGGAATACTTCTCGGGCGAACGCCCCTTGAAAGACCATACGTGTCCCTGGGTCATTCTCCAGCATGGTGGTTATCTTGTCTGTATCCATGTTAGGTGGCAAAGTCTCACAGGACGTTGCGCGCCTTGTCCACTTGAATGATGTTGTCAAACTCGGCGTGGCAGATCACATTGACGGTGCTCCGGAGGGCTCGTGCAAAGTGGATTTCCAACCGTAAATTGCCTTGGTTGGCGAGGGCCAGCTGATGGTCGTTCTCTAAAGTGGGGGTCAGATCGAAACAGAATAACGCGTATCCGTTCGCGTAGTCCTCCCGGCTGATCATATTTCCTTCGTCCTGGTTGATTTGACTGGTCGCTGTAAACAGGCTGTGATAGGCTCGAATGAAATTCCCGAGCCCAAAGTTCGGTGTTAAGGCCGTGGATTGGACCTGTTGTCCGTCCACATGCAGGGCCACAAAATTGATGCCGAAATGTCTAAAGTCAAACGAGTTCTCTGGGTAGGCTCCGCTGAAACTGGTATTTTCCACACAGGCCAGGATCAATCACTTGGGGAGTTCCCCCAGGAACAGGTTTTCTTTGTTGGCGCTCAAATTTCCAGCAGGCACAGAGAACACTTTGGTTTGCACACGTCGAATAAGGTACTGGGCTGGTTTTGTTTCCAAGGCTTTGAGGTGTCCCAATTGAACGGCTGGATTCGGTTTCACTTTTCGGACATACAGGACTGCGACTTGCATGACGATCTTATAGACGGCTACATGCCCCTCTGCGTCAGTGGCCATCAAGGCGAAGGTCGGAGACGCCCGTATCAGTCGGATTTTGATGAGGACCTTGTTCAAGAGGTAACGGTCTTGCATAAAAAGGTCTGCGTGCAGTCGACCCATGAAATCCTCCGAGGCGCCGTTCGCGGCGAAAGCCCTCCGTTTGTTATATCCCTCATTGTTCATGTGCTGGGATGAGTCCCGGTAGAATATAGGGATACGTGTTGGTCGAGTCACTGATGAGTTTGTCGCTGAAAAAAATATCGACCTGTTGAAACATAGAGTGCAGCCAGAGATTCGTCGGGCCCACCGTTGCAGCGTCGATGATTCTGGAGCTATGCCCATTGACGATCTTGGCTTTCACATACAAGTACGTATGGTCTAAATCCACATAGGCCGTATCTGCATTACTGATGGTGAACTCGATGGGCCCTGTTTCGTTGATGCTGGAGAGCGGGAGATGCTCCATCCATTACAAGCGTCTAGTCCGTCATCCATAATTCAGCCGTCGTCCATTAAAGAATACCCGCGTCCATAATCCAAATACCTATTCCATATTCCATAACAGTATTTTCTGGACAGTAATCTTCCAGTGGGACCTGCATATGGCGTATACATATCACGCCTAGTAGCATTCGCTAGATCCTGTGTTAAATGTGACGATTTTAATCAACGTTACAAAACATTGTGGCAGAAACATATAAAACAGGGCTACACCACCAAGCGCCTCCACTCAAAGTTTCTCAAATTTAGCGATACATATCGCATGCTGATAGCAAGATCTATGGCATTACGTTTCGTAACTTGTGTCTAATTCCGCTTAACCCGGGGCTAGGGGCCGTATGAACCCATGTACTTCAAGATCCTCATGGTACTCATATGAACAGTCACAATCAAAGCGTGACTGAGATACATCTTTCTTTTTAGATGACGACTCTATAACGAATATTATGGATTAAGAATACTGATCAGCGATACGGATTTGATATTTTTGGAACATCATGATGTCTTGCCGGCATCATTGAAAACTGTAGACCGCTTCTCTCTTGCAGGAAACAAGCCTATGTTTATGTATACTATGATTGTCGTTTTGAATTTGGTGCTAATACTGTTATATGGAATATGGAATAGGTCTTTGGATTATGGACGCGGATATTCTCTAATGGACGACGGCTGAATTATGAATGACGGACCAGACGCTTATAATTAGCACCAAATTCAAAAAGGCAATCATAGTATACATAAACATAGGCTAGTTTCCTGCAAGAGAGAAGCAGTCAACAGTTTTCAATGATGCCGACAAGACATCATGATGTTCCAAAAATATAAAATCCGTATCGCTGATGAATCCATAATAATCGTTGTAATGTCATAATCCTTGTTCGGCACCGGTCTGTGTGGGCGGGACGGTTCACAAATCAAATTCACTGTTGGTGGAGTGGCAGGACTCTGGGTGGTGTTACGTCATAAACGATAATAGAAAAACGTAACAGAAAACTTTTGTGAAGTCAAGGATTAACAATCAAATATTTATTTACAATACTAACATCATATACAAATTAAGTAAGGTTGATACAACAAATAAATGAGAAATATAGTCTTACTGTTCAATGCTATACCGGTGTATCTTTCACAGTCCGTACTGACGTGCAAATCTCTATACAGTCCGTGCCGCACAAATCGCTGTTCTGAATTTTGATAGTCCAATACCCTGTGCTGTTGTCCAGTTTCCAACAGTTCAATCACGTAGATAACACAGCGCCAAGAGTCAATTCACAGGAATATACAATCCAGTAGTCCGTAATTTCAGACAAAGGTAAGACAGTATAATGCACCCACAGAAAAGCCGTTTGAATTCCCTCCTCGATCACAGAATGTGAGGCTATTTATACTCTACGGGGCATTCGAGATCATTCCACAACATACAGCATTGACGCATGATTTGACCTAGATACAATTACAGTAAACTCCGAGAAAACTCCAGATGGATGACTCACATAATACAATGTAAACAAACCTACGTAGCTCTATCATTCGAGAAACATCCACAGTGTCTAATAATAATAATACCATGACACTCCCTCTCTTAAAAAAAAGAGAAAGTTTCAAACTTTGAACTTTCTTGACAATTCAAAACATTATTACAAAAAAATCTATATTACAACAGCAAAAATGTTGACAAACATATGTACATTATATGCGAGACGAACAATCAGCAATCAAATTGTCCTTGCCCTTAATATGTCTGATTTCAATATTGTATTCTTGTAACAACAAACTCCATCTCAACAATCTTTGATTTTTGTTTTTTATCTTACTTATGAAAACAAGAGGATTGTGATCACTGAATACAGTAATTGGCAACGATGAAGAAGTAACATAAACATCAAAATGTTGTAAAGCCGATATCATTACCAAATATTCTTTCTCAATTGTAGAATAATTTCTCTGTTTGTCAAATTTACGTGAAAAATAACATATTGGGTGATCTACACCATCTATACCTTTTTGTAACAAAACGGCACCAGCAGCAACATCACTAGCATCTACAGCCAGTTTAAAAGGTGAATTAAAACCTGGTGCTGAAAGAACTGGCGCGCTCTTGAGTATGGCTTTCAGTTTTTCAAAAGCTGATTCACATTTATCGGTCCAAACAAAACTTGTGCTTTTTCTTAAAAGTTGAGTTAAAGGCTCAGTAATATCTGAAATTTTTTGACAACATTTTCTGTAGTAACCATCCATACCCAAGAAACGCATCAGTTGTCTCTTCCATGCAGGTCTTGGAAATAGGGAAATAGCACTAACCTTAGGATCTACAGGTTTTACTTGACCCTGACCTACAAACATGACCCAAGAATGTCACACGTGCATGTCCAAATTCACTTTTTCCAAGGTTGACTGTCAGCTTGGCGTCACTTAGTCGATTGAATAGTGCGCGAATTCTCTGTAGATGATCTTCCCATGTATCGCTGTAGACAATGACGTCATCAATATAAGTCTCACATCCTTCCAAACCAGAAGTAACACGGTTGATGAGACGCTGGAACGTGGCGGGAGAATTTTTCATTCCAAATGGCATAACTTTGTACTGGAACAGATCCTCCGGAGTTACGAATGCTGATATCTCCTTCGCACGATCTGTCAGTGGAACTTGCCAAAATTCTTTCAGAAGATCAAACTTTGACACGAACTTGGCACTTCCCACTTGATCAATGCAATCGTCAATGCGTGGAATAGGGAATGTCTCTGTTTTGGTCAATGTGTTCACCGTTTTGTAGTCAGTACACATCCTGTAACTGCCATCTGGCTTTGGAACGAGGATACAAGGTGAACTCCAGTTACTGTTACTTAGTTCAATGAAGTCATTGTTCAATAAATACTGAATCTCTTTTTCCAGGTAGTTTTGTTTAATGGGATCCAAAAGATATGGGTGCTGCTTTACTGGATTAGAATCTCCGACATTGACGTCATGTGAAATTGTATCAGTCCGAGTGGGGATATCGGGAAACAAGTGTTCAAATTGACTGAGCAGAGTTCGAAGTTCTTCCTGACGCGCTGGTTCAGATGACACAACTTGGAATCCAAATTAAGTAGAATGTCAGAGTTCTGTAATTTCGCCCGCTGTCATGGGCTCTTCACAAGTTTCATTATTATCAGGGTCAGAACTAACTACACTTACAGGCTGTACAGTACTGTTAGTGCTATCCCTGTCTATGTATAACTTTAACATATTTACATGACATAACTGTTTGTTTTTACGCCTGTCAGGAATCTGAATTTCATAATTAAGATCACTTAATTTCTTTTCAATGACATAAGGACCATAATGTCTAGCCATAAGTGGATTACCAGGAATAGGCAGAGAAGCCAGTACCTTCTCACCAGGTTTGAATCTTCGTTTCGGCATGTTTATCATAGGTTATTTTCATACATATTTGTGTTGACTTTAAATTTGACATGGCCAAATCACGTGCTTTAGTCAACCTGGTGCGAAAGTCCGACACATATTGTAAGAGATTACCTGAGTCAAGATCACTGTCTAGGAACTTTTCCTTCAGCAGTTTAAGTGGTCCTCTAACTGTATTACCAAAAACTAATTCAAATGGACTGAAGCCTAAATACTCTTGAACAGATTTTCTAACAGCAAACTATAACAAATGTATGCCTTCATCCCAGTCTTTCTCAGTGTCAAAACATAAGCTCTGATCATGTTCTTTAATGTCTGGTGGAATCTGTCTCATGTGCCTTGGCTTTCTGGGTGGTATGCAGATGATTTATACTGCTTTATTCCCAATTCATGCATGACTTGTTGAAAAATTCCTGACATGAAATTAGATCCCTGATCAGACTGAACACACTGGGGTAGGCCAACAAGTGTGAGAAACTTAACTAAGGCCTTAACAATAGTTTTTATCTTAATATTTCGTAAAGGAATGGCATCAGGGAACCTGGTTGAAGCACACATGATTGTTAACATGTATTGATTGACTGACTTTGTTTTCGGTAATGGACCAACACAATCTATAATCACCCTACTAAATGCTTCCTCAAATGCAGAGATTGATTGTAGAGGGGCCTTTGGTATGGTTTGGTTTTCCTACCATTTGACATGTGTGGCATGACCTACAAAATTCCGCAACATCTTTCTTTAAATTTGGCCAATGGAAATGATTTAGAATTTTGTAATATGTTTTGTTAACACCTAAATGACCTGTGTTTCATGGGCTAGTCTGAGGATATCTGAACGATATGAATTTGGTACCACAATCTGATACTTAACTGCCCACTCATCATCAGGTGACACATCTGGCGGTCGCCATTTGCGCATAAGAACACCATTCTTACAAAAGTAACACACAGGCTCTTGAGTTACATCACACTCATCTACTGCCCTGTCAAACAACTTGGAAATGTCCTTGTCACTATGCTGTTCATTAACCAGCTGTGATTTTGAAATTATTTCATTAGAACATTCCATTTTGCTATCAAAATGTGGCTTATCAGCCTCATCATTTAAACACACGAAGGTGTCGGCCAAACAAACGTCATGGATGACGTCATCTTTAAGAGACTTTTTAGACTCCTCAGCCAATTTACTCGTGGCTCTAGTAACTGCACAAGCAGGATACAAACTTTGAATTTCGTCTTCAACTGGATCACGGATCTGATCCAAACGAGGCTTTTCAGCTACATTCGGGTTAACCCCGACCTTATCTCCCGCAAGATCATTGCCAAGAAGTAACTGAACACCCTCAAACGGTAAACTACCTTTAAAACCCCCCCGTGACAGGCCCAGAAATCAAGTCGGAAGACAGATGAACGTTATGGAGCGGAACGGGTGTATAATTTACAGAATCTACACCTTTAATCCGGACATTATTGCCTGCAGATGAAGAATCAGAAAACGGCAAAATATCTGCCAACAAAAGAGACTGAGACGCACCTGTGTCTCGCAAAATCTTCACAGGAGTAGCATTAGAAAAATCACTTGAAAGTGACACAAAACCGTTGTGGATAAATGGTTCAAAAATCTCCATAACAGGATTTGAAAAACTGTCAACCTTATCCTTGATAGAACTAATAGGAACAGTGTCCCTGGCCATCTTAACGTCATATACACTATGAACATCACTAACCTGCTTGGGTAAAGATCTTGAAGTGAGGAAACCACTAGGCTTTTGAAAGTTGTTGTCAATTTTAACCGAAGCACACCACCTATCAAATAACTGTTCTTTTGAACGAGCAAATTCTACATGAGTCTGAGAGGGGGTTTTTTCACAACTACAAAAATTTTGTCCATAGGCTTCAGGAACTAATTCATAACCTTTAAGGATTAAATCCTTCACTATATCATCATTTGATGCTTGCTCTACCGTCAATTGAGTGTAAATGTCCCTTGCCTTTTCGATCAAAACACTTTGAAGAAGTAAACTCCAATTTTCTTTTGGCCAGTTTAAATTTTCAGCAATATTCTCAAAATGCAGAAAATATTTATCAACTTCTTTTTCCTGAAATGCTGGAACGAGGCGTATTTGACAAGCCGCATCAAATTTTGATTGTGATTGTACAGGTGCATGTGTAGGAGGACTTGTTCGCGACTGTAATTCCAAATGCTTCATTTCTAACTGAAACTGTCTTTCTTTCTCTTTTCTCTTTTTCTAACTTTTCTCTCTCAAATTCTTTGTCTTTTTCTAACTTTTCTCTCTCTAACTGAAACTGTCTTTCTTTCCTTTCTCTCTCTATTTTTTCCTCTTTTTCTAATTCTAACCTCTTTAATTCCAGCTGATTTTACAATTCCAATTTCTTTATTCCCAAATCATCAGCTGTTTCCTCAGTTAAATCAAAATCACTTTCATCCCAAAGTTGTTTGCTAACAAAATGTTTAATAATGAGTTTCTTAATTTCTTGCTTTCTCAAAGATGTTTTAACTTTAATTTGTAGGAATTCACACAGCGCGAACAAATCCTCTTTGCGTAATACCTCTTGACTAGGCTCTGAGGCAAACTGTGCTGGGTCAAATGACATGCTGATAATATACTACTCCCTGACTTCACAAATTCAGACAATGTATCAATTTAGAACTATGTTGCGAAAACAGATCAGCTGGCAAGCTGTAATGTAAACAATGGTCGCGGGCAGGACCCCAATTTCTGGTACGTCATAAACGATAACAGAAAAAACGTAACAGAAAACTTTTGTGAAGTCAAGGATTAACAATCAAATATTTATTTACAATACTAAAATCCTATACAAATTAAATAAGGTTGATACAACAAATAAATGAGAACTATAGTCTTACTGTTCAGTGCTATACCGGTGTATCTTTCACAGTCCGTACTGACGTGCAAATCTCTATACAGTCCGTGCCGCACAAATGGCTATCTCTATACAGTCCGTGCCGCACAAATCGCTGTTCTGAATTTTGATAGTCCAATACCCTGTGCTGTTGTCCAGTTTCCAACAGTTCAATCACGTAGATAACACAGCGCCAAGAGTCAATTCACAGGAATATACAATCCAGTAGTCCGTAATTTCAGACAAAGGTAAGACAGTATAATGCACCCACAGAAAAGCCGTTTGAATTCCCTCCTCGATCGAATTCGAGATCACAACATACAGCATTGACGTATGATCTGACCTAGATACAATTACAGTAAGCTTCGACAAAACTCCAGATGGATGACTCACATAATACAATGTAAACAAGCCTACGTAGCTCTATCATTCGAGAAACATCCACAGTGTCTAATAATAATACCATGACAGTGGATTAAGGACATATTTAAGAAAAGATATCCTGGGTCTTCGATGTGCGTCGTCGCTGGGTCGGCCGTCGACTGATGCGTGGTCTCGGTGGTGCAGGTCTTTTATTCCCTACGGTACGTTGTGCTTTGGCGACCAAGAGGCCTCCTGTTTCTTTAGCTCGGCGTTTCAGTGGTTCTTTGGGTGCCGTACCACCCAAGACATCACCGGCGACTTGCAATCCACTTCGGACCGCTTGATTGCCGGGTGAGCGAGACCCAGTATTTGCTGTAGGATAGGACTCAGTACGACACTCACGTTGACGGTGAGGATGATCTGTGTCTTGTCGTTGTGTGCGTTGTAATCGAAGTCCATGTGATTCTTGAAGGGAAAGGTTGTTATCGGTTTTGAAGTATTCGTGAGCTCCCGTAGAGACTTATAATGCAACAGTCTTGTCAGCCCCTGCATGAACTCGTATTGGCCTTCGGGGAGGGTTAATCGGGTCTCTTTCCCTTCGTATGTCACCTCGTACCACAATTCATTGGCTCGCACGTTGTACCACGAGCAAGCTTATTGGAAATCCACAAGTCCACATTCCCAGCGTCCAGGTAAATGCAACGGTTGCGGTAACTGGGTCACGTACTTGGCCAAGGTGTTGTCAGGAAACACATCGAACGAACTGTTACTGGGTAGGGTGAGGTAAAACATGCTGATTGAGCTTTCCTGCTGCTGCTGGTGGTTTTAATAGTTGTCCCAGGCCTTGGGCGGTTGTACCCGGCGTCGTGTTCGTCGCAGTGACTTACTAAGTGTCATAGATCTTGAATAGGGGTGAAAAGAATGTGCCCGCCGTTGTGGTGTTTTGGGTGGTGACTCCGGTTCCCACTCGGCTTCCCTAGTATGTGGGAGTTGCGTCTGTCGTTGTGCGTGCACCGGCGAATGCTGGATCCGTTGCATCCAGGGCCAGCGCTGGGGTTCCCCACCAATTCCTGTGGTACATGCATGCCTTTCAAGCCTTGAGCAAAGACCTCTCATCCTCGAGGATCCGTGTGCGACCTGCGATGGCGCATCAGGTCATTCACTAAATCCGTCATGTGGGTACCAGGGACCACCTGATTCTGTACCAGTAGTTCGCCTTTATCATTCCAAGTCATGTTACGATTATCTTTCATCCGTTTTAATACCAGGTCAGCTTGTTTCTTGAACGATGCAAGTACACTCTTCAGGACTTCGTCTTCGACCCACTGTGGGGCTGTGGGTAGTACCCCTGATAATGGCGGCTGTTGGAGCGGTGCTGAGGTCGGCGGTGGTGGTGGTGGTGGTGCTGGGGTAGAGAGGGTTTTGTATTGGTCCATGAAGGTCAAACGCTGATCTCTAAATAACTGGAACTTTTCAGGACCTACACACTTCGAGGTGGGAGTGTTTCGTATGAGTGTCCGGTATATTGTGTATATGTATGTTCTATGTGATTTGTTCAATGTTTGTTTGTTAAACTCATGTGATGAGTGTTATGTCTATTGCTTGACAAACCCACCCGACTATAACTATGGTTTTCAAATTATGTTGATATTAACATTACCAATTATGCCTATATACAGAGCCTGGATGGAAGTCCACCCTATCCACATTTCACACGACCGCATTTTTATGAATCTACACTTTATACTTTATAAATATGTTGCCTTCGTAGTCGATATGACACATGGAGTAAACAATTTAATTAGATTCCATAATCAATTCTCATCTTCACGTCAATACTTTCCAGAGCACCACCAACACAAATTTCTCGCATGATCAATAGCAAAGTATGGCGGAAGCAATAAGTATCGCTAGTATGAACTGTCAAGGGTTAGCTAACTCGACGAAGCGAGCGGATGTTTTCCACTATATGAAAAAGACAAAATATTCAATAATATAGAACTTGGTAACCCTTCAACAATCATATGCGGCGATTGGAACCTAGTACTCAATCCAGAGCTGGACACAGAAAACTATGAAAATGTTAATAAGCCACAAGCCAGAAAAACAGTTCTCGAAATGATTAACGACAATGATTTTATGGATATATGGAGAACAATGCACGAGAATGAAAGACGGTATACGTGGAGACGGAAAAACCCTAGACAGCAGGCTAGGTTGGATTTTTTTATTACTTCCGCAGACATATCAAATATAACAACGGAATCTGATATAAAACCTGGATATAAAACTGACCATTCCTTGATAGTTATTAAATGTAAATTCACGAATACGGATAGGGGTAAATCCTACTGGAAATTCAACTGTTCTCTTCTGAAAGATCCCGATTATTTGAATATAGTGAAAAATGAGATAAACAACAATATCGAAGAATATGCCCCTCTAATATATAACAGAGAGACACTATTCAAAATGGATCGCTCATCAATTCATTTCACAATTGAAGACGATCTGTTTCTAGAAACAGTCCTAATGAAAATTAGAGGAGAAACCATCAAATATTCATCACGAAGGAAAATTGAGCAAGAAAAAGCAGAAAAAAGCTTAGAAAAGGAAATAGAAATACTGGAAACTGATATAGAACAGAACTTTGCAGATATAAGTATAGATGATTTGACGAAACTGGCCGAAGTAAAAACAAAGTTAACTGAATTTAGGGAAGACAAACTGAAAGGCGTAATAGCAAGGTCGAAAGTAAAATGGGCAAATTTGGGGGAAAAACCAACAAAGTATTTTCTTGGACTTGAAAAAAGAAATTTTACCAATAAAGTTATAACTAACCTTAAGCTTGATAATGGGGATGAAATATTCGACAGTGAAACAATTAGAGCCGAGCAAAAAAAAATACTATGAAAAACTGTATTCTGGAAAAACATCGAATGTAAACATCCATGAAATTAGAGAAACTTTGGATTCGCTTGATATCCCGTCACTGGCCACAGAAGATGCTTCGAAACTAGAGGGTTTAATCAGCTATGAAGAATTATGTACTGCACTGAAGAACACAAAAAACGAAAAAAAGCCCCCGGAATTGATGGATTTTCTATCGAATTTTTAAAAATGTCCTGGAAGGATCTTGGGAAATTTGTTTTACGGTCTCTCAATACAGCGTATACCAAAGGGGAATTATCAATATCGCAGAGACAAGGAGTAATCACATGCTTACCAAAGCCCGGCAAACCAAGAAATTATCTTAAAAACTGGCGACCAATAACACTGTTGAACGTAATATACAAATTGGCGTTATCGTGCATTGCGAATAGATTAAAAACAGTCCTAGACAAGCTAATCCACGAAGACCAGAAGGGATTTGTCCAAGGCCGATATATAGGAGAAAATGTTAGGTTAATCTATGACCTCATGCTGGAGACAAAACACAAAGATATTCCTGGCTTATTATGTCTCCCCCAACTATGTTGGGGGGAGACATCTAGTGTTTGTGCTGTCTGTCTCTCTGGATGGATGTCTGGATGGATGGATGGATGGATGTCCGTCCCCTTGCCTTGTCTGCAAGATATCTTGAGAACTACTGGATGGAATTTCACCAAACTTGAATGGAAGCTTCATTGGGATAGCCCCCTCATTTGATTAGGTTTTGGTGTGTGTGCGTGCATTCATCCATGTCCGGTGTCCGTCCGTCCGTCCATCTACTTGTACATGTATATACAGGCCTTGTCTGCAAGATATCTTAAGAACTACTGGATGGAATTTCACCAAACTTGGATGGAAGCTCCAGTGGGATAGCCCCCTCATTTGATTAGGTTTTGGTGTGTGTGCGTGCATTCATCCGTGTCCAGTGTCCGTCCGTCCGTCCGTCCATCTACTTGTACATGTATATACAGGCCTTGTCTGCAAGATATCTTGAGAACTACTGGACGGAATTTCACCAAACTTGGATGGAAGCTTCATTGGGATAGCCCCCTTATTTGATTAGGTTTTGGTGTGTGTGCATGCGTTCATCCATGTCCGGTGTCCGTCCGTCCGTCCATCTACCTGTACATGTATATACAGGCCTTGTCTGCAAGATATCTTAAGAACTACTGGATGGAATTTCACCAAACTTGGATGGAAGCTTCATTGGGATAGCCCCCTCAGTTGATCAGGTTTTGGTGTATGTGTGCATGCATTCATCCGTGTCGGGTGTCCGTCCGTCCGTTCATCTACTTGTACATGTATATATAGGCCTTGTCTGCAAGATATCTGGAGAACTACGTGACGGAAGTTCACCAAACTTGGATGGAAGCTTTGTTGGGATAGTCCTCTCATCTGATTAGGTTTTGGTTTGTGTGTGCGTTCGTCCATGTTCGGTGTCCGTCCGTCTGTCCATGTACTTGTACATGTATATGTATATACAGGCCCTTTCTGCAAGATATCTGAAGAACTACTGGACAGAATTTCACCAAACTTGGATGGAAGGTTCATTGGGATAGCCCCCTTATTTGATTAGGTTTGGGTGTGTGTGTGCATTTATCCATGTCCATCGTCCGTCCGTCCATCTAATTGTTCATGTCTATACATACCTTGTCTGCAAGATATCTGGAGAACTACTCGACGGAATTTCACCAAACTTGGATGGAAGCTTCATTGAAATGGCCTTATGATCTAATTAGGTTTGGGTGTGAGCTAGTGCTTGCGTGGGTCCATGCAAAATGTGCTTATCTGTCTGTCCAATTTTTGTTCACTCCATATCTTGGAAACTACTGAAGGCAGATGCATGAAACTTCTATACGGTACAGCATGTAAACTATAGGTGTGGCTCTTGTATGTTTTGCATCTTTCCTATAATGCGATCAGTTTCGAAATAGTTGATGCTTCACAATTACATGTATTTCACATTGGTTGGACGCTGTAGATGTCGACAATCCACTCATTGCTATATAAATCCCGACTCCTCATGCACTGGGTTACTGCAACAATAAAAATCGCCTCTTTGTAATTAATATTTTTAGATGCGCAGCTTTGTTTAGGATACTTATTGCTACATTCATTTTATAGCACTTTCCCTTAAATTATGTGCCCACTCAAGGCAAGGTGGGAGGTTGGGGGAGACGTATGTTTTTGCTTAAAAAAACAACCAGCATAGGCTTCATGCCGGAGCGGCAACTCAAGGGGCAAAGCGGAACCTCTAGTTACTACTTGTAGACTTTGAAAAGGCATTCGATTCCGTCTCTTGGACATTTATTGATGAAGCTCTAAAATACTATAACTTTGGTGACAATATGCAAAAATGAATTAAAACATTTTATAATAATATTCATACATGTGTGTTACAAAATGGTCACTTGTCACCTTTCTTCCAGAACACACGTGGCTGTAGACAAGGCGACCCAATATCCCCTTACATATTCTTATTATGTGCAGAAATACTAGGCCTAATGATTCGATCAGATAAGCACGTCAAAGGTATAACGATTGAAAAAGTAGAATATAAGATAAGCCAATACGCGGACGATACTCAGCTAACCCTTGACGGTTCAGAAACTTCTTTGAGAAGATCTCTCGACATTTTGGACCACTTTTACAAAATATCTGGACTCAGAATAAATGTGGAGAAAACAAAAGCTATTTGGATTGGTGCTTTGACTGGCTCAGACATAAAACTATGTCAGGACGTGAAGCTAGAATGGGTTACTGACTTCGGAATTCTTGGGATAGAATTGTCTTCTATAAACTTTCACGAAATATGAAAAATAAATTATTTAGCCAAATTAGAACAATTGAAACAGGAATTGAGTAAATGGAAGCGCAGAAATCTAACACTTTTGGGCAAAATTACAGTGATCAACTCACTTACCTCTTTCTTGCCTTGCCAAACCCACCTGGCCACTTTATCCAACAGCTCAATACTATACTATTCAGATTTATTTGGAACGAAGGAAACGATAGAATCAAACGAAATATACTAACACAAGACTATAGATACGGTGGATTAAGAATGGTTAATATAAATAACTTCATTCACAGCTTGAAGATATCCTGGATTAAAAGACTATATTCCCAAAACAAAAAATGGAAAACTATAGTCAGTCTCGACCTTTCAGAAACACCCTACATGTGGAATGTGGGAGACGAATATATCAAGGAAGTAATAAAAACTATTAGAAATCCATTCTAGTCCGGGATGTTAGGGCATAAAAGGGACTGTTTGGTTCAGATTCTTCCAAAAGCACCAAATTTGGCCCATATGTCGCCCATACAATACCTTTTCGATTTTTGACGGGCACCAAGGTAGTCGCCCCCGGGAGCCGCCATATTGGCGAAATTCAACATGGCCACCACCCGGATTAGAGGTCAATCGTATTTAAAAAAACAAAATGGCTAGAATCATGAATAATACAACTTTTTAGTGGTTTTCGGTGTCGGGGAATCTGATTCTGATCTTATTTCAACGATTTGAGTTCAGGGCCACCCTGAAGGTCATTATGGGGTCAAATTCCTCAATTATAGTGGTTTTTAGTCGAGATATACAAACTACCTCATTTTATCGATTTTCGGGGTTGAGTAACCCGAATCTGAACATATTTTGACGATTTGAGGCAATATTGCACGTGAGGTTCACGATAGAGTTCACCTGAACCGGAGATCAACCAGAGGTCAATTATAGGAAACACCAAAAGAGCTAGAACCACAAATAATACCATAGGGCCTTATGGTATCGGAGAATTAGATTCTGACCTTATTTTGAAGATTTGAGGTCACGGTCACCTCATTTGGGAATTAAAGGTCAAAGATCAACAGTTGCTGCTAAAAACAATCGAAACAAGATTATTCAGGAACAAATGTTATTAAAATACTTCGGAGATGACATCTGCTGACAAAATGCTATAACTATGCCGTTACGTGCATTTAAATGTTCAAAATACAACATAAAACCGCTTTAGCAACACTATACCAATGATTACTTTTACTGCCTATGCTTTCTGGCTTGCGCTTTATGATGCCAGCAATAAGTAATACTTGTCATCACCGCCCTCGTTTAACGCACTCGCCTTCGCATTTGCAGAGGGTCGTGTATCGGACATCGGCACAGTTGCATTTGCACCTTCTCGTGCATGCCTTGAGTCAGCCGCAGTGCATGAGAATGGCATATGCCATAGAAGTGTCGCTGAGAGTGGTCCATAGCGGTTGCCATGTACTGGTGCAATCTGTGCCAGCTCCACTCACTGAAGTCAGGGATTTCCTGCTGGAGTGAAGTGACCTGACTCGAGTAGAAACTCGCTTGCAGTAGCGCTCGCTTCACATGCTGCAACAGCGCGGCTTGGGAGGTGGGATGTTTTCCAGCGATCTGGTTGCAGTGGTGAAGAGGTGATGCTTGGCCTCATTGACACCGGCTGCACCACATCCCTTGCTGTACATTAGTACGATGAAGCGCTCTATAGGCTCCATATGCACGGACTTGAGAGTGTCAGGATCGTGTGTGAGAGCCACCAGTGTGTCGGTGAGGTCCGATATGCTTGTACAGACTGTCCAGGCGATCTTTTTGCCACATCCAAGAATCTGTGAAGTCGTCTTGCACACCGTTAAGCTGTGAAAGAGGGGTAGTGCCAAGGACTTTGACGGACCAAGAACGGAGCAGATGTTTTGGACTGGAATGCCACAATACTTTTTCCGGTACCCCTAAAATTCCGATGTATGAATGGATCAGCGGTTTCATATAAAAAAAGAGAACAAAAAGGAGCCGTTCTCATTCATCAGCGTACAGATCTTCAAGACTGCCATGGGCGGAAAGCTCCTCCTGTGTACCCGTTTTGAGTCCGTGTTCTTTAACAGGCGTTGTGACCTCGCAACCGTGCAACCATTCAGAGGCGGACACCAGGGTTCTCCTGCATCTAGTACATGCCATGGAGAAGGATCATACAACAGCCTATGTCTACGATGGACAGCGATGTCCGGTCTTTGGAGACCCTCGGTCTATCGGAACTCTTGGTGGGCTTTGGTACTGGAAAAAATTATTGCGACATTCCAGTCCATACCATTTGTTCCGATCTCGGTCCGTCAAAATCCTTGGCACTACCTCTCTTCCACAGCCTTACTGGGTGCGATCCGACTTCACAGTTTCTTGACAGCGCAAGCCAGAAAGTATAGGTATTAATAATCATTGGTATATTGTTGCTAAAGCTGTCATTGTATTGTATTTCGAACATTTAAATACACACAGCGGCATAGAGGCATATTTATAGTATTTTGTCAGCAGATGTCATCTCCGAAGTATTTTAATGGAATTTGTTCCTGAATAATCTTCGATTGTTCTTAGTGGTAACTGTTGATCTTTGACATTTGACCCCAAAATGGGGTGACCTCAAATCTTCAAAATAAGATCAGAATCGGATTATCCGAATGCCACAAACCCCTATGGTATTATTTGTGATTCTGTTGGTGTTTTATCTACAATTGACATCTGGTTCGGATGACCTCTATCGCGACTCTCAAATGAAATATTGCCCCGAATCGCCAAAATAAGGCCCGATTCGGGTTACTCAACCCCGGAAACCAATAGAATGAAGCAGTTTATATATCTTGCTCCAAAACCACTGATAATGGCGAAATTTTCCTCAGAATGACTTTTATGGTGACCTTGAAGGGTGACCTTGACCTCAAATCGTTGAAATAAGATCACAATCAGATTCCCCGACCCCCAAATCCACTAAAAAGTGCTATTATTCATATTTCTAGCCCTTTTAGTTATTTAACTACGATTGACCTCTAACCCGGGTGGCGACCATATTGAATTTCGCCAATATGGCGGCCCCAGGGGGCGCCCGTCTTGGCCCCCGTCAAAAATCGAAATAGTATTGTATGGGCGACATATGGGCCAAATTTGGTGCTTTTGGAAGAATGTGAACCAAAAAATCCCTAACAGCCCTGACTATTTTGGAAAGATACGTTTGAAGCCTGGAGAATCTTACGTAAAAAACTGATTTCCACCACCATAACTGACATTTTGGACGAATCGTTATGGTTTAACGGTAAAATGAAGCAAACTTTGTTTATCAAAGACTGGTTCCAAAAGAAAATAATGTACATTAGAGATATTCTTAACAGCAACGGAGAGTTTCTCGATTTCAAAAGGCTTAAAGAAACATACAACATCAAGGGAACATATCTGGATTATATGCGTGTCGTGAGATCAATCCCTAAAGAATGGACAACCATAATAAATAAACAGTTTTCAGTTAAACTTTTACATTACCCGAAATATGGAATTGAAAAAAGGACTTTGACAAGGCAAGAAAAAGGGTGTAAAATATTCTATGACATAATCAATAATACTAGTGAGCCTTTTAGTACAAAAGCAGCCGAAAAATGGAATAATATACTTGAAACGCAAATCGACGTGAACTGGGAAGATGCGTTCATAAGTAATGTCACTACTACCAAGGAAACAAAATTAAGAGACTTCCAATATCGAATACTGCAAAGAACATTATGTACAAATAGTTTTTTACATATAATTGGGAAAAGAAATGACAACCGTTGCTCTTACTGCGCATCAGAAAAAGAATCGATTGAGCATTTGTTCTTATTTTGTCCTGTTGTACAAAAATTATGGTTCGATTTGCAGATATGGCTGAATGAAACAGTAAAAATTCGCGGTGATCTCTCAAAACTTAATATAATAGCAGGTTGGGGTAGACATCAGCACTTCCTAAATACTATGATGTTGGTATCAAAACGATATATATACAACAATAAATTTAAGAATTCCACGTTAAACTTCAATATACTTCTAAACAAAATTCAGCACCAGTACCAAATTGAGAAGACATTATCCTCCATAAATGACACTGAAGAACTATTTGCTATGAAATGGATTTCAGTTAAAGACCACTTTGAATAAATGGACTTTGACTAACGCCATCAACATAATCTTTATCTATCATCGTTTACCAAAAATGGGCAACTACTTCTTTTTATCTCAAGATATCAAATTTCATATTAAAGATTTACTTGTTTATATCTTCACCAGTTTGTTTGATGAAAACACATTTTTGCTTTATATAAATATTTCCTACATGTACGATGAATTATATATTATATTTGCATCTTTCTACGTGGAGACGTTATCCCAGTGTAATATATCTGTTGATAATATTTAGTTAAACATTGAAAACTGTTTATATAGAATGGATAAACCGATATCAATGCATGTATATAATCTTAAAATATTATTGTGTGTATTCTATTGATACACACCACTTCAGAAATTCCGTTGTATGTGTGTTATATGTATCGTTGTGTATATGTGTTGTGCGTACTTGTATGCACGATTTCGTATCGTGTAACGTCATGTTTGGTAATGTAGTATGTATGTTTATATGTATATATATTTTCATTGCATTAATAATAAAAAAGGTCATGTACCGTTGAAGCGTCTCATTGTACTGTTGTACTTTCTTCCTGTCGCTTAACCCCGGACATTGTAAGATCTGACGCATCTCTTCATCGAGGGTGTTTATCGTCTTCACAGTAGGTGGGGTGGAATACGGCGATTGGAGGTTTTGAAAGAGCCGTGGTTCGATGAGGACCATTTTTTTCGTGTGGTTCATTGTCGGCCGAAGAGTCCACTCAATACTGGACCCAACACGGAAGCGGTCAACGGTGCTAGGATGGCCACGAGAAAGCCGCCTTTCTGTAAAACTTTTTTTTTGTGTTTGAGAGATTCTCTTCTGGACTAGGGTTCGGAGACCTGTCTTATGTTTGGCCAACTTGGTCTTCTGAGTCGGAATCAGTGGTACGTTGCCTTTTAACAGATTGTACCCGATTTCGCACAGACAGCGTACAAGGCCAGGGTCCGCACCGCGTACAATGGTTCGGACCAACTCGGGTGGGGCCGTCTTCAATACACGGAGCGTCGGGGCATGCTTCCGTACGCGCGCAGACATCATGTACAACTAATGCTAGAACCCACAACCCTGCCCTTTTTATCGTTTTTGCGGGCTACCTGCTGAATATTCTATCACTTCAAAGACAAAGTCAACCATGATGTTGTATTAATTCTTTTATTATCCCCAGCATCAAACACACACCCCAGCTGGGGGAGCCTCTGTGAGTGTGTTTACATTATTTTTGCATGTACACGTGATGGGTCTCTCCGGGAAAGATACCGGTACGTAGTCGAATGTGGTCGGGAGTGGCTTGCTTGAGGTCGAAGAGCATATACCCGTGCTGAGGGGTTGCCGCATCTTTAAAGGCTTCCAACGCAAACGGCGTGCGGCCGGGATACATCTGTCTCGCCAGGTGCAGCAGTTGAGTAGTATCTCTCGGGTTTGTGAAGACCACCAGTTAGTGGGCATTTAAGCTGATGTTCCGATGTTCTTTGTTTTTATTGAACAGATTCTGCACAATGTAGATGATGCTGAGACGTCGATGATGGCTGCCTTTGGTAAAGAGTTGGGTGACCCGCGCATCCATCTCCGCCATTAGATCATCCAGAACCACCAAGGGGTCCGGTTTCAAATCGGCCAGGTTGGGTAGCCCTTCCACGAACGTGATGTGGGGCATTGCTGCATACGTTGCCTGCCATTCTCCGTAACACCACACGACTCGGGCAATGGGTGGAGTAATCATGCTGTCGGCGTGTTCAAGGAGCTTCCTGACGAAGTGTGTTTTGCCGGAACCCGTCGATCCTACGATGACGCAAGTGAAGGGATGTTGCCACCGGGGGTCCATGGATGGAGGTGCATCCGCTGTCGTGGTAACCCGCTCTTGTAAATTTGGTACGAGTGAACTGGGGTGGTGGGTACGACAACAACGTCGGTCGCCGTTGTCGATGGGCGTTTACTGTGAGCGATGAAATCCGGTGGGTTTTCAGACGTACTGGGTGTACTTGGTGTGGAGCTCGATGTGGACTGTATACTTGGTGTGGAGCTCGATGTGAATTGTACACGGGGTGTGGTGGTGATGACTGAACTCGTTTCGATTACGGGTTGAACTGATGTAGAGAAGGTCTGTAGACTGGTTTGACTGCCACTCACAGCTGGTGTTCTAGGTCGGTTAAGTAGAGTGCTGAGATAAGCTACGTCGTACAACACACCCAGTAGGGTTAGCAATGTCACCACAAAGCCCAGAGGCAGCTGCTGTTTGTCCATAGCACCGTGTTCATGGTCGAACGTGGAATGAAGGATGACGGTAGTGATGTCTGGCTTTATAGTCGTTTCACCTGGTTGCCCGCGACCCAGGAATTGAAGGAACTGGGCCAGCCTTGCCATTTGAAGAAATGAAACAGTATGCCACGTCGACGTTTCGTTTTCAAAATCTGCTCCACCGTGTAGTAGTCTTTCTGTGCTTTTACGACAGGTTGTAATTCCGTCTCGTAAAACGTCTCTAGCAACCGTTCCCCTTAAAGATCTTCCAGTTCATGGACTCGCTGCCGTCGGGGTGGGCGTCGTTTAATCAGGAAGTGCTCATCGCTCCAGTTGAGCAAGTAACTTTTCTCAAATTGACCTTTGACTTTACTGATCCGTACAGGGTCCCCGGACTTGGGCTTCATTGCGTTGGGTCACGGTAATGAAGGCTCTCTCTATACTCCGGTGATAGGCTCGATTGTAACCGCTCACAAGTTTCGGGAGAACATCGATGTACTGCCTTGTATTCTTATAGGTGAAATATTTATACATGCGGCCTTTGAATGTCCTGTTCAACCTCTCCACAACGGAAGCCTTGGTCTCGTTGTACGTATGGAAGAAGAAGACCTTCTGGGCTTTCGGAAACAGTTGGAACGATAAGGGTAAAATGCACCTTACCCCCATTTAGCCGAGCCAATTGAGCAAAGAAGGGGCCACGTCGGACATACACATCGTGACACAAGTGGATGAGGTCGCCGTCCAGTTCACCAGAGACCACTCGTTTGAATTTGGTCCACCCCTCCCGGGACAGACGAATGTTAACCGGGCACGGTTGTGTAGGGTCCGCATCACAGATGTGTCCCACATCCTCCATGATATCGACCTTATCCGCATGGACGTGCAGGAAGACCTCGGCGGTCAAGCTGAGAAACGCCCGTATTATATCCTCCGTCATGGTCAGTACGTGAATGATACAAGATTGACTGTTTCTCTAATTTATAGGGAGGAAAAGTTTATGACGTGAGATCAAAGGATCGGGTGGTCATGTCACAGGGTTGACTGAGCCTATCCGGGTAATCTATGACGTCGTCGTCCTCCGACGGTGGACTACCGTGTTTATCCAGGACATCTCTGTAGGTCACGGAGGTGAGAACCGGATAGTCCCCCTGGTTTTCCTCCTTGTCGCGGTTGATGATTTGCTCATTGGGTTCTGCCGCCGCTTCACTCAGGGCACGAGCCCAGCCCAACTGAACAGCTGACCGCTCGTCCGGTGTAAACAGCTGGTCCACAATAGGCGCCACTTTCTCGAAGGTTGTTCACAGATCGGGGTCTAGGGTGAAGCCTCGCTTAGGGTCCTGGTAACGGTCCAGGCGTGGGAAGAAGAGTCCACGGTGTACGTAGATGGCATTGTCTATGTGGATGAGGTTCCCATCTAGTTCACCGCTCAACACCCGTTTAAATTTGGTCCAGCCGTCACGATGTAGCGTAACCGTATTCGATATGGCCTCAGCGCGCGACCAGCAAACATCGCCACGGTCTTCAACGATGGTGACTTTATCCTCATAGACGTGTAACCCCACCTGGGGTGTAACGGGAAGGATGACTCGTAGAACTGGTGACATGATTGACCCAATGACGAACGGTGAATGACGCACACTCTGACTGACCCTCGTATTTACGGTCAGGTCCCACTGTCATTGCCAATAAGTCATTTTGAGGACCCGGATGTACACGCACTCGGTCCCATACTATAATGCTATGGCGTGACATCCTTTTCTGGTCTCGCCCCCGGATTCCAAGGATAACCCGCGCACGCGTGCGGCAGGATAACCCGCGCAGGCGTGCGGCCGGATAACCCGTGCAAGCGTGTGGCCGGGCCGGGGAAAATCCAGTCCGCGCAGGCGTGCGACCGGGCCGGGAAAACCCGGATGTTGAAGAGGCCTCCGCTTCAAGGTCACGCCCGATCGAGTCACACCGGAAGTGACGTCACACATGACGTCATTACGGAACTGATGCATCATGGGATAGAGTGCACTCAGAGGTCAAAGGTCAATAAGGCTCTATCCGTGTTTTGTATACTAAAAAAAATTCACCGCTTAACTTCGAGATCCCTCCCATCGTGTTCTACGTGGGGAGACGTGAAAAACAAGACCAAACAACCCACAACGCAATGAACATGTGTGAATTGCCCAGTATGGACCTATCCCCCTGAGCCAGTATGGGCCTATGTGCCTATCCAGACCTCCGTGAACTTTTCGAAAAATTTCACCGCTTAACTTCGAGACCCCTCCCATCGTGTTCTGCGTGATGAGACGAGAAAAACAAGACCAAACAACCCATACCGCAATGAACATGTGTGAATTGCTCGGTATGGACCTATCCCCCTGAGCCAGTATGGACCTATCCCCCTGAGCCAGTATGGGCCTATGGGCCTATCCATACCTCCGTGAACTTTTCGAAAAATTTCACCGCTTAACTTCGAGACCCTTCCCATCATGTTTTTCGTGGTGAGACGTGAAAACCAAGACCAAACAACCCAGAGTAAAATCCACAAAAAGGATGGCCACCCCCATACCCCATACAGGCATTTTCCCGTATAGATGCAAATGTGCGAATCAGGCCCCTATTGTAGAGGTAAAGTCTGTGTTCCGCATTTTATATTTTCTGGGACAAATCCTTATTTTACATGCACCCACCCATGACTTGATAGGCAGGCCCTGATAAGCCCGGGGACCGATATTAGCCCTTTTGGACATGGTTGATAGGGGTTTTCCCCTATTGTAGGGGTAAAGTTCGTGTTCCGCTTTTTATATTTTCGGGTACAAATCCTCAATTTACATGCACCCACCCATGACTTGATAGGCAGACTCCGATAAGCCCGGGGACCGATATTAGCCCTTTTGGATAGGGTTGATAGGAGTTTCCCCCTATTTTAGGGATAAAGTCCGTGTTCCGCTTTTTATATTTTCGGGGACAAATCGTTAATTTACATGCAACCACCCATGAATGGATAGCCCTTGAGGAACGCTTCACTTTGACGCCTCACTCGACGCAATCGGTCCACTAGGGGCCCCTCTCGCCCCTGAGGATTGCGGAACATTCCAGATGATTCTCACGAAAACCCGCGTATTTGGGACAACTTTCTGTCCGCGGAGGCTTCTCCCCATGACCGCATCACCACCAGGCAACATCACCGCGGAGGAATACATACCCCTAAGGTCAAGTGACCGGAAGTGACATCATACACTTGCGCAGCACACCTGCGCGGATAGACCTGCGCACGCCCTGCTTTTTTCTGCGCATGCGCAGTGACGAGCCATTGGCACCAGATGCCCTTTGTATACTACTCGCCTTAGATCTGTCGGCAAGCCTGACAAACGCTGGTTATAATGGTCAAAATGATTCATATAGACTGGTTTTACAACATGTCGCATTATGTACGTTGTGAAGACCTAATAACACTCCTGATGAAGGGACCCAAAGTTTGAGAGTCGAGAAGAATAAACCTGAAGGCCGATCAAAAGATAGTATTCACGTGGGATTTCTCTGCGCTCTATACTAAAATCCCTAATCAGGGCCTTATTGACCTTATTTCTTTTGTGATAGATTTGCTTGAATTTCTCATTAATAATATCTATAAGAAATTTTCAACACATTATATCAACGACATATAGCTATTCCAATGGGTACTAATTGTGAACCCCTTCGGCTGATCTTTTTCTCTTATAATTACAAGTTTATGCAGATGCTTTCAAAAACCGATCATTTCAATGCCTGTTCCTTCTCGTTCAACAAACGCTATACAAACGATCTTCTCGATACGGATAATCGCTATATAAATGACGCAGCGAAGGAATATCCCCATTGTGTAACTACAGATAACTTCAACAGCACATCATATTCAGACCTATACCTCTATAACAAGTGAGAAATGACTACATTGTAGTCAAAACCTGCGGCAGTGGCAATAATACAGTGAAAGGCATATCAGCGGAGGTAGTGGTAATGGTAGAAAAAACAACATCTGCCAGTGTTTTCACGCCCAGGGAAGTAATTTTCAGCTTCTAACTCACAATTGTAGGAATTGCCTAATAGGTCTGATACCATATATATATATTCACTTTCCCCGTTCAAAATCCAACGATTTTGACTGGTCCATGCCGTCTATACTGAATTGACAGACGAAGTCACAATTATCGGTTTGGCAATATCTTGGTATAAGTATCGTGTATGCCAAATTTCAAAACATTCGGTTCAGCCGTTGATTTTTGCAAATCAAAAAGGCTTTCAAATATTTGGAATCCAAATAAATTTCAAGGGTTTAGTCATAGCGCAAAAATCTACGCTCTTCAGTCTCCCTTCTCGCTTACGTTGCCGAGCATAATGGAAAGTTTATATTTCCTTAATTTCCAATGAATTTAGTATAAGGTCTATCACTCTGATCTGTGAAACTATGGAATGGGGTTGAAGGCTTTTATCAAACTGTCCAAGAGGCATAATGGCACTTTTCACTATTAAATTAAGGCCTGTGACAGTCTTGATATTCAATTAGACTAATTAATTAAGTTTCTGTATCACCTGCAAACTAAATACCTTGACACTATTTTCCATGCAGCGAGTCAATACCAAGACATTAACTATTTCATTCTTAGGAAATATCATCTCATCTGACAAGTTCGACCTTGCCTTTTCGAAGGTAATTTAGTGGCTAGTTCACTAAACAAGGTATGTGTGTAAGAGAATGATGTCGAATTCTCGTTATTATTTTTTGGTACATCAAATTATTGGATTCACGAAAATGACTGCCAAGTTAACGTCAATATGAAAGGTATCTAAGTATCAAAATCAAACTCAAAACACCTCTCCTGGAAATCAAGGCCCTAGCTTTTGACAACAAGGACAAATAGATCGCTTTTATGGTCAGCATCTGCTAATAAATGACGTCCTTCCATTCGTAAAACTGACAAAGTAACGTAAATTTTGTATAGAACCAGTAAATTCTAGCAGAAATGGGCTCTGACTTGAGAGAATGATGTCAAATGCAATATGTTTTCTGCGCATTGTCTGCTGATACACATAAGTATTGAATTTACGGAAGTGATTAATGCTATTCTAAAGGGATTCTGAGTGCGGAAGAGGACGGAAACATCAATACCAGCGAATCAAGGCCCTGGCTTGCGAGAATGAGGATAGAGAGGCTGTGTTCTGAAAGAGAATCATTCAAAATAGCTATTTGCCGAATGTCATGCAACCGAAAGTGCACAATATAACTGCACGACTGCGAGGTATTGTTCGCGCACAGGGGTGTCCAACTCGTTAAATACTACATATTCATTTCTGTCTCTTCGAAGTGGGCTACCATTTGAAATTGTCCGGTAATGAGTGAGTCCATCTGAATCCTTTCGTCGGCAAAATAATCATTCAAGATTCAAGATTTTATTGTACAAACACCAGTCAAAGGCAGAGTACAAAATTTTAAGAGGAATACAACTAGAGAAAAAATGGAACAGTGACATGAATATTAATATTTATATATATGTTATATCTGAGAGATATGTTATATTTGAGTGTTACTGTTGATATTAGAACCTTGATTTTTAGCATTAAAGTGCATCAGGGGACTGTTGCCAGCATGTTTCGAGTGGACCTACTTTTGATGAAAATTTCTGGTGATTTTTGATTAACTGTTACGCTGCGGCGGGCCCGGTAGAGTGGCCGCAGCGTAGACTGCGGGGGGCCCGGGAGAGGGGCCCTGAACTTGTCGGTCTTCGCGTACCATTGTCTAAAATCAATATTTTCAAATTTACCATGCATGAAACCTGATAAAAACCATATGTATATTGTTAGCTAAGTCTGTCGGGATTTTCTGGATGTAAAATTCATATGCTGTCTCAGAAGAACGAAATCGGGAGAAAGAAATTAAAAAATAAATAAATACCGCGAGGGGAGATTTTCATAAAATCTCGCCGAGAAGGCCGCTCAGAAAATATAAAATACTTACGGAAAATCCCATCAAAATATATGATTCTTTGGTATATTTGAAGTATAAAAGCACAGTTTATCTTTCCATAGTGTTGATTACGATGAAATCATCGTAACAAACTTTATTTTCACATAATTCTGCCAACTTCCTCCGCGAGTCGCCATTTTCTACGTCGTAATTTCTAATGGAAAATTTCCAGTACAACGTCTGGTCCAATGAACGACCTTTATTTCGGCCACGTGACGGCAAATCGTGGCTTTGTCCAATCGCGAGACTCCTTGCTTCAAGCTCTACGAAAGGGAAATCCCTCTATGGTTTCCAAATCCGTCATCATCGCGTGTTTTCATTGGCCATCCATCAAAGTAATGACTATTTATAGAAAGAACAAGGATTCCCCTTGACAACGAGACCTAGATCTTTCGAAATGGCGGTCAGATAGCCGAAAACGATCATGTTGAAGACAGCGAAAAAAAGCACGTTTTTCGAGCGTTATTTCGCTGAAAATCGTTGTTTTTGGCGATAATAAGGTGAAGTCAATGTAACCTCTTACAATAAAATGTATTTACAATGACAATTTTAAATATTTCAGCATAAAATAAAATAAAATAAACGTTGACCGAACTGTTGTGAACCGGCTTCTACGAAAGGCAAATCTTGACACACACGTATGAATGATATTTTTGCTCATAAAAGCCGGGTGTAATAGTGTAATACATCGTAAAAATGGGAACTTTTGCAGTGCACCATAAAGAAGAATTCAGCAGCGTAACAGTTAAAATCACTGGTGATTCTAACTTGGGCCGTGCCCATCTTAAAATTGGCAGGATTTCAACTGGGGGTCCAAGAGTTCAGTGCGTGTCTGAGTCCTAATGCATACCCTACTTCGTAGGTCCTCTGACGTTATTCACACTGGGCATAAAGGTGCATTATGGGACTGTTGCCAGCATGTTTCGAGTGGACCTACTTTTGATGAAAATTTCTGGGGATTTTTGATTAAAATCACTGGTGATTCTAACTTGGGCCGTGCCCATCTTAATATTGGCAGGATTTCAACTGGGGGTCCAAGAGCACGGTGCGTGTCGGAGTCCTAACGCCTACCCTACTTCGTAGGTCCTTTGACGTTATTCACACTATTCTCATATATAATAATTAACGAAGCAATAATTCATTCCACCGAATATAGTTGCAAATGAATTCAAACGCGCTTGAAGATAGTATTGTCATGTGAGATCGGAGGTTGAAAAGAAAAGTGTGGCAGAGATCACACTCTCTTAGCGCATGCGCGTGCCCATCTTAATATTGGCAGGATTTCAACTGGGGGTCCAAGAGCACAGTGCGTGTCGGAGTCCTAACGCCTACCCTACTTCGTAGGTCCTTTGACGTTATTCACACTATTCTCATATATAATAATTAACGAAGCAATAATTCATTCCACCGAATATAGTTGCAAATGAATTCAAACGCGCTTGAAGATAGTATTGTCATGTGAGATCGGAGGTTGAAAAGAACAGTGTGGCAGAGATCACACTCTCTTAGCGCATGCGCATTTCAAAAAGTCACAAGAACAAGAACAACAACAAGAACAACAACGCGAGCCTCCCGTAGACCTGCGTGCCGCAGGTAAAAATTAAGCGTGCCTCCTTTCTCGTCGACTTCACGACAAGAGAGATGATTACCATTTCGACATCTTAAGAATGTCCGCTGGTGGTAAATGAAAGTAATTAACTTTTTGGCTAATGTGTGTTGTTGTATTCATAATTGTGTAACATGAGAAAAAAAAACAAGGAAACAAATATAGGTTGGTGTCCATTTTTTTAGCTGCAGGTAATGTTAAGTGGACTGACCCATGCTCAATTTGATAACCCAGAAATCATAGGGAATAGCCCTGGTTTTGAAGCATATTCATGAAAAATTCATATAAATAGTATTTAACTTCTTCTTATATTCTAACTGTTTGCGGATAATCACAATGTCTATCAAAATTTATTAAATTGGATGGATGTTGCTGTGCAAAATGATCGACTAGGCTTTTAAAGGAAATCCCTTTCTCTTAACCTGGAGAAGGTATATAACCCAATAGGAAAAACAGGCAAAATGGCTGCCAAAGCCAAAAACCACCAGCGGACATCCTTAAGCTGTCGCTTTATGGACGGTAAACTTCCAGTGGGTGAGTGAGTGAGTGAGTTAGGGTTTAATGTTGCATTCAACAATATTTCATCCATACAGCGAGGATATAACGAACTATGAGATGATTAACGGGAAATGCGAGACTATCCATGTACAGTCGCCATGCACAGGAAATTCATCTTCTTCAGCAGACATGGTACAAACTCATGCTGCCCACCCACTTGGGGTCTATTCCATGACCTGCATATTACAAGCGTCTAGTCCGTCATTCATATTTAGCCGTCGTCCATTAAAGAATATCCGCGTCCATAATCCAAAGACCTATTCCATATTCCATATAACATATTCCATCTGGCGTACACATATCTCCCTTAGTAGCATTTGCTAGATCATCCGTAAAATGTGACGATATTAATCAACGTCAGGGCACAAAAGATTATTGCAAAAATTAATAAAACAGGGCTATACGACCAAGCGCCTCTCAAATTTCTCAAATTGGATGACATATACCGCAATGACATATGATAGCAAAATACGAGAATCATACGCATTCAGAATACTGATCAGCAATACGGATTTGGTATTTTTGGAACATCATGAAACATCATCTCTTGACGGCATCATTGGAAACTGTTGACCGCTTCTCTCTTGCAGAAAACCTGCCTAGGTTTATGTACACTATATATATTTTTTAAATCTTGTGCTAAAGCTGTTATTATGTCCTTGGATTATGGAAGCGAAAATGCTTTAATGGAGGACGGCTGAACATTGACTGACAGACGAGAAGATTATCACTCGTCTTGACCGTTTGAGAGATAGCCACCACTGCTTTTACGCCGCTACGCCCATCGGCGTCCGTTGATATCCGTCAACACATATTTACCCTCAAATCTTGCCAAATCTAACATCCCAATCTTACTCGCGCGAGATTTGGGGTAAGTATGCACGATTTCGATTGGTATGACCGCTCCTTGACGCCCATCCATCGGCTGAGGAGAAAGAAGCAATCAATAATTGTCACGTTTTATACCCTCCATCACATCCTACCCAAGCTACAGGAGCCGCTTTTTGTGTGTCTAAACAACAATATGATGTTTATTATATTTTTGTGTTGTTATCATGGTCGGTTAATGAGAATCCACCCTTGTGATGCATCATTGTTCGGCCATGTTCCATCCATAAACCGTTCATTTGTTCCGGTCCAAACCTAGCGCCTTTGGCTAGTCTAGGCTTCAACATGTCCTGGAACAGCTGTTTTCGCATTTTGACCGCATATTTCAGAGCCTATAGATGTAGGTGGTAACGCCATATCCTCTTCCGAATAACGCATGTTGGTTCGGTGCGTGGGATGATCCTTCATTCTAAGCGGCAGTTTTGCGCGGGTACTCCGACATTCGTGTGGCACCGAGTGGATGACATAGTTCCACAGTGACATTTGCATACACACTCTCCCACAACAAACCATGTAGATCCGAAGAGCTCCGAAGTGTACCCCTGAGCAGGTACAATGCGATCCGCGCCCACTGCGAGTACTAGGACTTCTGCGCTGCACCGTGATTTCATGAGAAAAACGTACTGGTAATGCAAACTTCAGTGTGCATCTAGGGAAAATCTCAAGGAATTCCACGGCTTCACTTGCTGCAAGATCCAGACCTGGTCTTCCAGGTCCTGGGCGCTCCTCGCCTCTGACGTCATCAGCCACCCACCTTCCTAGACCTAATCGTTATCGTAGGGGTCTCTTACATGGGATGACTTAGAGATAAACAGTCAAAGGTCATCCGAAAGTGACAAAGAATCAGAAGTGACCTAAACTTGAAGCGATCTCGGACCGGAAGGACATCACCGGAAGGGATTTCGAACCGGAAGTAGTCACCACGAAGCCCCAGCTCCCATCGGAAGTTATCTTCCATGATTTAACAATGGAGCAGGAGGAGAGTATATATGAATATTATTTTCATAATTAATAACTGACCAACAACAAGCCTCTGTGGCTACACCCACTATTGCATGTCCCAGCAAATCTATTAGGAAAGTTTTCTGATTTTTGAGAAATTCAAATTGCTATGTTCTGAAACTTATGTTACTGTTGTGACGTCAATTTCAACGCTAATTTGAATTTGAATTTATTTGCAATACACCTATTACAGGCCGAGCAGATACATGAGTAATACATATTGCAACATCATCAGAAAATAAGCAATAAAGAAGAGAACAATGGTATAATCCCATGTATATCTACAACACACATACTGCCATAGCACCTAATATTGTTCTAATGTGCTACGATCAGTATAAAATACATGTACTACTATTGTAATATTGGTGTGGACACTTCGTGTGCACGAGTTACCTACAATACAGAATTAAGACATATCCCGTTGGAGTGCTTCAGAGCGGGTTTGAAAAACACTTACAGACATATGTACAGATAGTTTCACAAAGTGGAGAATAACTGTTTCTCATTATAACATCAAACTGATCGACTGGCGGCAGAGAAGAAAAATTGGAAAGATAGCAACGAGCTCACAAAATAATTCGGCTCTTAGAACACTAATAGGAACAGTGAAGAATGAAGTGCATTCATCCTACCGCACCAGTATGATATAATTTGCATATTCTATGATCACGTGAAATAATTGGAGTATGACCACACTGGAGATTCAATCATTGGAACTCTCTGGGTTTTGCCGGAAATAATTGAAACTCTCGGGTCGGCAACGCTATTCATAGGGTAAAACTGGCGGATTCGTAGCGAAAATTGCTGTCCAGCGATAGTAGTATATAGCCGTGATTTCAGCGCAACTTGACCTTTGACCTCGGAAATTTGCATATCACGTGACAGAGGTCAAAGGTCAATGAGTGCACTTGAGTTGACCTGTATCCTTTCATCTCGTCTTTGACCTTGGATCATGTTTAGACATGTTAGGGTTTTTCCCATCACGTGCGGTATGACGTCACTTCCGGTCTGTGTGAATGGGGCCTGTGCACCTGATAGGACATGTACTGTCTGTGGGGTTTTTCCCTACAATATCGTTCACTTTCGTGTGTTTCCGGTGCGAAGGGTACGTTCGGTGAGAGGGGAACATGATAGGCCATGTACTGTCTGTACTTCCCGCCAGAATTTCGCTGTCGTCTGCTTGTCACGTGCCGATCACCTGGCTCCCCGAATTGCAACATTGTTGCACGTTCTCAAGATGATAGGCCATGTACTGTCTGTGGGGTTTTTCCCCTCCAGAATTTCGCTGTCGTCTGCTTGGGATTGTCACGTGCCGAACACCTGGTTCCCCGAATTGCAACATTGTTGCACAAGGATTGCCCTATATCCGGGTCCTATACCATTGATGGGATGCGTGTACTGTATTTGGGGAATCACGGGGAGATCACGTGATAGTTCAAGGGCATATTGAATTATAGGAATGCGTGTACTGACCTGTTCATCTGTGGTTTACATCCGGGGACTTATATCCGGGTCCTTGGGTGTATGTAAAATTAGGATTTGTCCCGAAAATATAAAAAGCGGAACACGGACTTTATCCCTAAACTAGGGGAAAACACCTATCAACCCTATCCAAAAGGGGTCATATCGGTCCCCGGGCTTATCGGGGCCTGGGTGCATGGGTGGGTGCATGTAAAAGTTTCTCCAGAAAAAATGTAAAAAACGGAACACGGACTTTACCCCTAAACTAGGGGAAACCCCCTATCAAGGGCGTATATTGACTCCCATTGACCTTTGACCTCCAGTATGGAGTGCGTATATTCACTACCAATGACCTTTGACCTCAAAAATTTGCATATCGTGACCTTTGACAGCCAATCAGAAGCGACTATTTTGACCTCGTCTGACTGTATGCATGTACTGACTTGGTTCTGGGGGTTTTCCATCATGGGGAGTGCGCAGGTGTATGACGTCACTTCCGCGTGAATCGGGCGTGACCTGGGACTATGGGATGCATGTACTGACTTATTATTGACCTTATGGCACAAGCGAGTATAACAAGTGCCCATGACTCACACGGTGTATAAAACCCTACCCAACAGGTACACTATAAAGCCACCTCTTTAACCGTTCGCTTTTCATTCCCCACCATGGCAGCGAGCGGAACAGAACTTGCGTTATTCCAACTGACGTCCGACGTCTACCTCATCGTCAATGACGATCACCTGGAGCTGGTCCAAGACGCACCGCAGAAGGTGAAGATTTTGTTATCGCTATCAGGCTGCACTCTATTGACACGATTGTTACAGGGAAAAGAGCCCGAAAGGGATTTCATGCACGTGGAAGTCGGTGTACACATACGCACTGCTGGATAGGATTCCCTTTTTCCTCGGTTGGAACAGTGTGGAGGTACCCATATCACACTCTGTCCACCCTTATGGATGGCACTGAAACATGTACTCCCCGAGGTGGATGACTTACTACACCCCGAGGTGAAAGAAGGGACTGTGGCTACCCGGAGGCTTACACCTGGCTGCACCCTATTGTTGTACCCCAAACGAGTGGACCTCATCGATAGCGGACTTACGTGTTGGTGTACGCCTGAACCCAAAGCGCACGTCTCTTTGTCACCGGAAGGATGGACTACCTTGAAACGGGTGTTGTTGGGTGACCTGGACGGTGATAGCATTCACCTGTGTGACGACGTCTACATTTTCTGCGGGCCCTTTTTCGCTCGTCTCCTCTGTCTGAACGACGGTGGTTTTACCCTGGACCTCGATCTATGGACGGCTTTGGAACAAGTAGTCCCCATTGACGATGAGGTACTATATCTATAGGAGCCACACAGTCTGGAGCGTCAGTCGCATCATGAAGCGAACCCGTAGGGACACCCGAAAGGATAAGGGTTGGGCTAATAAAAAGATTGACCTGTAATCTTTGATTGTTGTTGTTGCTCTCTTTTTGAACTAACCCATCAGAATAGTACGTATCGCGCGCATGTGTGACATGGTGTATAAAACTCGCCCTCTGCATCCCACACCTCATTCCTACGGTTACAGAGCCATGACGGACACTCATCCCTATGCCACTCGCATTTTACAGCATGCGACCGTGGTTAATTCATTCACGGATTACCGAGCAGTGGTTCGGTCCATATTTGTAGATGGTGACGACAACGAGGGGCGACGCCAGATCCTGAAAGAGTTTACAGAAGCGGTCCTCGACAGAGTGCACTCGATGGAGAGGCGTGCTATCACCCACCACTACTGGAATATGACAGCCATCCTTGATGCCCGGACTATGGATCACGAACGCTCACGCCGGAACCAGGTACGGCTCGTTGGCCTAGTAATGGTCTTTGCCCTATTGACCCTGGCGCTGTGGCAATGACAGCGACAGAAAAAGAACGGCTTTTCAGAGCCTCCACAGATGCGCTTATGTGCAACCAATATATACGAGGGTCAGTCACAGTGTGCGTTATTCACCGATCGTCATTGGGTCAACCACGTCACCGAGGGACCTGACCATAAATACGAGAGACAGTCAGAGTGTGTGTCATTCACCGATCGTCATTGGGTCAACCATGTCACCAGTTCTACGAGCCATCCTTTCCCTTACACCCCGGGTAGGGTTACACGACTATGAAGATAAAGTCACCCTCGGGGAAGACCGTGGAGATGTTTGCTGGTCGCGCGTTGAGACCGTATTGAATACGGTTACGCTACACCGTGACGGCTGGACCAAATTTAAACGGTTGTTGAGTGGTGAGCTCGACGGAAACCTCATCCACATAGACAATGCCATCTACGTACACCGTGGACCGTTCTCCCCACGCCTGAGCCGTTACCAAGACCCTACGCGAGGCTTCACCCTAGACCCCGATCTGTGGACAGCCTTCGAGAAAGTGGTGCCTATCGTGGACCAGCTGTTTACACTGGACGAGCGATCAGCTGTTCAGTTGGGCTGGGCTCGTGCCCTGAGTGAAGCGGCGGCAGAACCCAATGAACAAATTACCAAACCTAGCAATGAACCAGACGACCATGCCATTGATTATCCAGCTAGACTGTCAGCCTAGTGACATGACCACCCGATCCTTTGATCTCACGGGGTTCTTCCTATAAATACGCGAGACAGTACAAATCTTGTACCGAGGTCTTGCTGCACATCTATGCGGATAAGGTCGATATCATGGAGGAGATAGGAGACATCTGTGATGCAGGCCCTACACAACCGTGCCCGGCTCATATTCGTCTGTCCCGTGAGGGCTGGACCAAATTCAACGGGTGTTGTCTGGTGAACTGGACGGCGACCTCATTCACTTGTGTCACGATGTGTACATCCGACGCGGCCCCTTCTTTGCTCAATTGGCTCGGCTAGCTGGAGGTATAGTGCATTTTACCCTTCACCCTGTTCTATGGTCTGCATTGGAAGATGCCGTGGCAGATGTGGATCAAGTGCTTACGGAGGAAGAGCGGTTATCAGACGAGTTGGACTGGTTATTTACCATAGACACTGTGGAAGCCAACGAAAATCAGAAAGAAACTCCGGCCCAAGATATACCGTTATAAATAAACGATAGAGCCAGGGTCCATCATCATTTGTCACCATGAAGAGCTGGGAGAAGGTGTTGGATAACTTATACTACAGTCCCGACAGTCCGGCGGCCTATAGTGCATTGTCGGCTCTCTATCGAGCGGGCCAAACCCCAGCGGATACAACGTGCTCAAGTCCGAGATTGGTTAAGAAATCAAGACACCTATCCCTTACATCGATCTGTCCGTCGCCATTTTCTACGGAACCGGGTCATCGTGGGAGGAATAGATGCCCAGTGGCAAGCGGATTTAGTCGATATGAGCGCCTTTGCCAAACACAACGATGGGAATCGGTATATCTTGACGTGCATCGATATCCTATCGAAGTATGCGTGGGTGGCACCCATCCGGACGAAAACGGAAGCGAATCTCATAGCGGCGTTCAAAGACATCTTCAAGACCGGGCGCAAACCTTTGTATTTGCAAACCGACGAAGGCACGGAATTCCTCAACAGACCGTTCCAACAGTTTCTGAAAGCCCAGAAGGTGTTTTTTCTTCCATACGTACAACGAGACCAAGGCTTCCGTTGTGGAAAGGTTCAACAGGACATTCAAAGACCGCATGTATAAATATTTCACCTATAAGAATACAAGGCGGTACATCGATGTTCTCCCGAAACTTGTGAGTGGATACAATCGAGCCTATCACCGGAGTATAGGGAGAGCCCCCATTACCGTCACCCAACGCAATGAAGCCCAAATCCGGCGTGTCTTGTACCCCAGGCAATCGCAGCGAACGCCGAAGAGGCGTTCAAGGTCTGGGACCCTGTACGGATCAGTAAAGTCAAAGGTCAATTTGAGAAAAGTTACTTGCCCAATTGGAGCGATGAGCACTTCCTGATTAAACGGCGCCTACCCCGACAGCAGCGAGTCTATGAACTGGAAGATCTTCAAGGGGAACCGTTGCTAGGGACGTTTTACGACACGGAATTACAGCCTGTCGTAAAAACAAAGCAAGACTACCACACGGTGGAGCAGATTTTGAAAACGGAACGCCGCCGTGGCAAACTGTTTCATTTCGTCAAATGGCAAGGCTGGCCCAGTTCCTTCAATTCCTGGGTCGCGGCCAACCAGGTGAAACGACTATAAAGCCAGACACCACTACCGTCATCCTTCATTCCACGTTCGATCATGAACACGGCGCTATGGACCAACAGCAGCTGCCTCTGAACACAGCGTCTCACAAAACGCGCAAAGCGCAAGTGGGCTTTGTGGCCATAGTGCTAATCCTGCTGAGTGTGTTGTACGGAGGAGTGTTTTACGACGTAGCCTATCTCAGCACTCTACTTAACCAACTTAGAACTCCAGCCACCAGTCTACAGACCTTCTCTACACCAGTCAACCCCGTGATCGAAACGAGCCCAGTCATCACCACCACACCACGAGTATAAGACACATCGGGCTCCACACCAAGCTCCACACCAAGTACACCCACTACGTCTGAAAACCCACCGGATTTCAACCCTCACAGTGAACAGACAACGACGACCGACGTTGTATCCACCACCATCACTCACAGTGAACAGACAACGACGACCGGCGTTGTACCCACCACCACTCCAGTTCACTCGTACCAAATTTACAAGAGCGGGTTACCACGACAGCGCATACAGCTCGAACCATGGACCCTCGGTGGCAGCATCCCTTCACTTGCGTCATCGCAGGACCGACGGGTTCCGGCAAAACGCACTTCGTCAGGAAGCTCCTTCAACACACCGACAGCATGATCACCCCACCCATTGCCCGAGTCGTGTGGTGTTATGGAGAATGGCAGGCAGCGTGTGCAGCAATGCCCCATATCACGTTCGTGGAAGGCCTACCTAACCTGGCCGATTTGGAACCCGACACCTTGGTGGTTCTGGATGATCTCATAGCGGAGACGGATGCGCGCGTCACCCAACTCTTTACCAAAGGCAGCCATCATCGACGGCTCAGCATCATCTACACTGTGCAGAATCTGTTGAGTAAAAACAAAGAACATCGGAACATCAGCTTAAATGCCCACTATCTAGTGGTCTTCAAAAACCCGAGAGACACCACTCAACTGCTGCACCTGGCGAGACAGATGTATCCTGCCGCACACCGTTTGCGTTGGAAGCCTTTAAAGATGCGACAACCCCTCAGCACTGGTATATGCTCTTCGACCTCAAGCAAGCCACCCCCGATCACCTTCGACTACGGACCGGAATCTTTCCCGGAGAGACCCACCACGTTTACATGCAAAAATAATGTAAACATACCCACAGTGGCTCCCTCAGCTGGGGTGTGTGTGTTTGATGATGGGATAATAAAAAGAATTAATACCACATCATGGTTGACTTTGTCTCTGTTCGATATTCAGGAGGTAGCCCGCAAAAGGATAAAAAGAGCAGAGTTGTGGGTTCTAACATTAGTTGTACATGATGTCTGCGCGAGTACGGAAGCACGCCCCGACGCTCCGTGTATTGAAGACGGCCCCACCCGAGTTGGTACGAACCATTGTACGCGGTGCGGACCCTGACCTTGTACGCTGTCTGTGCGAGATAGGCAACGTACTACTGACTCCGGCTCAGAAGACCAAGTTGACCAAGCATAAGACAGGTCCCCGAACCCTAGTCCAGAAGCGAGTCTCTCAAACACAAAAGAAAAAAGTGTTACAGAAAGGTGGCTTTCTCAGGGCCATCTTAGCACCGTTGGCCGCTTCCGTGTTGGTACGAACCATTGTACGCGGTGCGGACCCTGACCGTGTACGCTGTCTATGCGAGATAGGGTACAACCTGTTAAAAGGCAACGTATCACTGACTCCGGCTCAGAAGACCAAGTTGACCAAGCATAAGACAGGTCTCCGAACCCTATTCCAGAAGCGAGTCTCTCAAACACAAAAGAAAAAAGTGTTCCAGAAAGGTGGCTTTCTCGGGGCCATCTTAGCACCGTTGGCCGCTTCCGTGTTGGGTCCAGTATTGGGTGGACTCTTCGACCGACAATGAACCACACGAAAAAAATGGTCCTCATCGAACCACGGTTCCTTCAAAACCTCCAATCTCCCTACCCTGTTCCACCTACGGTGAAGACCATAAAAACCCTCGATGAAGAGATGCAACAGATCTTAGGGTTAAGCGACAGTGAGAAAGTACAACGGTACAATGAGACGCTTCAACGGTACATGACGTTCATGGACCAATACATAACCCTCTCTACCCCACCACCATCACCACCACGCGAAACACCGCCGACCTCAGCACAGCTCCAAACAGCCGCCATTACCAGGGGTACCACCCACAACCCCACAGTGGGTGGAAGATGAAGTCCTGAAGAGTGTATCGTTCAAGAAACAAGCTGGCCTGGTATTACAACGGATTAAACAGAATCCTAACATGACTTGGAATGATAAAGGCGAACTACTGGTACAGAATCAGGTGGTGCCCGGTACCCACATGACGGGTTTAGTGAATGACCTGATGCGTCAACGCAGGTCGCACACGGATCCTCGAGGATGGGAGGTCTTCGCTCAAGGCTTGAAAGACATGCATGTACCACAGGAATTGGTGGGGAACCCCCACCGCTGGGCCTTTATGCAGCGTGACTCACCAAGTCATGCATCACGACAGACTCCACAACCTTGGGAAGCCGAGTGGGAACCGGAGTCACCCCCCAAAACACCACCACAACGGGCACCTTCTTTTCAGGCCTTTGAAAAACCACCCTCGATCAGGACACCCCACATCTCCAGAGCCGTGACACGTAGCAAGTCACCGCGACGAACACGACGCCGAACACAACCGCCCAAGGCCTGGAACACCTATTAAAACCAACAGCAGCAGCAGGACAGCTCAGTCGCCATGTTTTACCTCACCCTACCCAGTAACAGTTCGCTGGATGTGTTTCCTGACAACACTGTGGCCAAGTACGTGACCCAGTTACCGCAACCGTTGCATTTACCTGGACGATGGGAATGTGGCCTCGTGGATATCCAATACCCTTACTCGTGGTACAACGTGCGAGCCAATGAGGTGTGGTACGAGGTGACCTACGAAGCCAAAAACACCCGACTCACCCTGCCCGAAGGCCAATACGATACCCCCAAGGAGTTCATGGGTGGGCTGACAAGACTGTTGCATTATAAGGCTCTACGGAAGGTCACGAATACTTCAAAACCCAACAAATCCTTTCCCTTCAAGAATCACGTGGACTTCGATTACAACGCACACAACGACAAGGCATAGATCCTTCTTACCGCCAACGTGAGTGTCGTACTGAGTCCTATCCTACAGCAAATGCTGGGTCTCGCTCACGCGACCTACACGGGTCCATCCGAGGACCATGGCCAGATCCCGATGGATATGAAGTCGGGTATGTACGGACTCTACGTCTACTCGGACGTAGTCGACAACCACATCGTGGGCGATATCAACACACCTCTGTTACGGGTGGTCCCCATTAAAAACACGTATGGAGATCAAATCACCCACAGTTTCACCCACATGCTCTACCTGCCCGTACGACAAACCGACATCAACACTATCACGGTGGATATAAGAGATGACACGGGACGACCGGTGGCATTCGAACGAGGAAAAGTGGTGCTGACACTTCATTTTCGACAAGCACGTGCTCCCCACTTTGCATAATGAAGGTACCTTACGAGTGCGATGCACGCAGCTATATGGACTATTATGCCCAACAGGCCGGGGTGGCTTTCCTGTCTTTAGCGGTGCACGCATGCAACGAGGACATGGGCTGGGGAACATACTCGTCAGCATCGTCAAAACGTTCCTGCCCTTGGTGACGCGTGGGGTGAAAGCAATCGGCAAACAAGCGGTACGCAGTGGACTGCAAGTGGTCGGTTATGTCTTGGGGGGCACGGCACCCAAAGAAGCCTTGAAACGGCGGGCCAAAGAAGCGGGAGGCGTCTTGGTGGCCAAAGCACAGCGCACCGTAGGGAATAAAAGAGCTGCCCCACCGAGACCACGCACCAGTCGACGACCGACCCAGCGACGACGCACATCGAAGACCCAGGATATCTTTTCTTAAACATGTCCTTGATCCACGCAGAGTCCTGTCCCTCCACCAACAGTGAATTTGATTTGTGGACCGTGCCGCCCACATAGACCAGTGCCGAACAAGGATTATGGGTGGAGCATCTCCCGCTCTCCAGCATCAACGAAACAGGGCCCATCGAGTTCACCATCAGTAATGCGGATACGGCCTATGTGGATTTAGCCCATACATACATCAATGGGGATGGCTCCAGAATCATCCAAGCTGCAACGGTGGGCCCGACGATTCTCTGGCTGCACTCGATGTTTCAACCGGTGGATATTTTTCTCAGCGACAAACTCATCAGTGACTCTACCAACACGTACCCCTATCGAGCCTACATCGAGACACTGTTGTCGTATGGCCGAGAGGCTAAAAAATCTCAGCTGACAGCCGCTTTATTCTACCAGGACACACCCGAGCACATGGACACGGTGGACAATGTGGGATATAACAAACGGAAGGCTTTCACTGCGAACGGTGCCTCGGTGGATCTCATGGGTCGACTACACGCAGACATGTTCATGCAAGACCGGTACCTCTTGAACAAGATCCCCATCAAAATCCGACTGATACGGGCGCCTCCGACCTTCGCCTTGATGGCCACTAACGTAGATGGGCATGCAGCTGACTATAAGATTGTTATCCAAGACGCAGTCCTGTATGTCCGAAAAGTGAAACCGAATCCAGCCGTTCAATTGGGACACATGAAAGCCTTGGAAACAAAACCAGCCCAGTACCCTATCCGACGTGTACAAACCAAAGTGTTCTCTGTGCCTGCTGGAAATATGAGCGCCAATAAAGAAAACCTGTTCCTGGGGGAACTACCCAAGCGATTGATCCTGGCCTGTGTGGAAAATACCAGTTTCAGCGGAGCCTACCCAGAGAATCCGTTTGACTTCAAACATTTCGGCATCAATTTTGTGGCCCTGCATGTGGATGGACAACAGGTCCCAGCCACGGCCTTAACACCGAACTTTGGACGCAGGAATTTCATTCGAGCCTATCAGAGCCTGTTTACAGCCACCGGTCAAATCAACCAGGACGAAGGGAATATGATCAGTCGGGAGGACTACGCGAACGGATACACGTTGTTCTGTTTCGATCTGGCCCCCACCTTAGAGAACGACCATCAGCTGGCGCTGGCCAAGCAAGGCAATTTACGGTTGGAAATCCACTTTGCACGAGCCCTCGGGACCACCGTCAATGTGATCTGCTACGCCGAGTTTGACAACATCATTCAAGTGGAGAAGGCGCGCAAAGTCCTGTGTGACTTTGCCACTTAACATGGATACAGACTAGATAACCACCGTGCTGGAGAATGACCCAGGGACACGTATGGTCTTTCAAGGGGTGTTCGGCCGAGATGTGTTCCCATTAGACCGTGTGTATCCTGCTGCATACGTTCTCAACACGGACCCGATGGATCGGCCCGGTGAACATTGGGTGGCCGTGTACTTGACAGAACAGCAGGGCGAATACTTTGACCCGTACGGCCTGCCACCCCTCCATCCCGATTTAACAGACTTCATGGATCAAGGCACAGAGACGTGGTGTTGGAACAGTCAAACGTTGCAAAGCCTGACCAGTAGCGTGCGCGGACAATATTGCTTGCTTTACCTGTACCATCGATGCCGGGAAGGACCTTATCTACCATCGTACAGATGTTTGACGAGTACCCCAAGGCCGAGGACCGCGATGTACTCGTATATGACTGGGCCGCCCATCATTTCAATGTACAAGCCCCGTTCTGGGCTTAAGTTCTTTCAATGTACAAGCCCCCTGTTCTGGGCTTCAGTTCTTTCAATGTACAAGCCCCCTGTTCTGGGCTTCAGTTTTCACGTGGTTGTTCTCACGTTGTTGTTGTTCACTGAATAAAAGAAATGAGATCTCACCAAAAAACCCTGTCTTGTGTTTTCTATATGAGCATAGTGCATGAAGGCTATAACAGACATGTGGGGATTCGGTAAATGAATGAGAAAAGTAGCCAATCAGTGGCCTAGGATGGGGCCAAATGTAACCCATCAATGTCCAGAAAACAATGCAAGAGCACTGCAGTAAAATAGAGAGCCAATGAAATCAGCCCACAGACCAAGTACATGTTTTGGTCTAGGTTACGAGCGGGCATTCCAACATTTGACGAGGAGTTACAAGTTACAAGAGCCACAGGTGAAGTGAGAAACAAAATGAGATCTCACCAAAAACAAAACCTTGTCTTGTGTGTGTTTTCTATATGAGTATAATGCATGAAGGCTATAACTGACATGTGGGGATTCGGTGAAAACTGGCTTTGAATACCGTATTAGCCAATCAGTGGCCTAGGATAATCCGAAATTCACCCGCGCACTTCCGGTGATGCCGCGCGCGCGCTGCGGCCGGGGCGGGGCGGGGCGGGCCGGGCCGGGCCGGGGAAAACACGGACCCTACGTCTAAGTAAAAATTGGAACTCTTCTGTGTTCGGAGGTAGTTTTAGTGAAACCGGAAGTGACGTCACACACTTGCGCAGACCCACCACAATGAATGACCCGGATGTAAACAAGTCCCCGGATGAATGAACAGGTCAGTACATGCATTCCTATCATTCAAATCACCTTGAACTATCACGTGACCTCTCCGTGATGGAAAAAACCCAGAACCAAGTCAGTACATGCATCCCATAGTCCAAGGTCACGCCCGATTCACGCGGAAGTGACGTCATACACCTGCGCACTCCCCATGATGGAAAACCCCCAGAACCAAGTCAGTACATGCATACAGTCAGACGAGGTCAAAATAGTCGCTTCTGATTGGCTGTCAAAGGTCACGATATGCAAATTTTTGAGGTCAAAGGTCATTGGTAGTGAATATACGCACTCTATACTGGAGGTCAAAGGTCAATGGGAGTCAATATACGCCCTTGATAGGGGGTTTCCCCTAGTTTAGGTGTAAAGTCCGTGTTCCGTTTTTTATATTTTTTCTGGAGAAACTTTTACATGCACCCACCCATGCACCCAGGCCCCGATAAGCCTGGGGACCGATATGACCCCTTTTGGATAGGGTTGATAGGTGTTTTCCCCTAGTTTAGGGATAAAGTCCGTGTTCCGCTTTTTATATTTTCGGGACAAATCCTAATTTTACATACACCCAAGGACCCGGATATAAGTCCCCGGATGTAAACCACAGATGAACAGGTCAGTACACGCATTCCTATCATTCAATATGCCCTTGAACTATCACGTGATCTCCCCGTGATTCCCCAAATACAGTACACGCATCCCATCAATGGTATAGGACCCGGATATAGGGCAATCCTTGTGCAACAATGTTGCAATTCGGGGAGCCAGGTGTTCGGCACGTGACAACCCCAAGCAGACGACAGCGAAATTCTGGCGGGGAAAACCCCACAGACAGCACATGGCCTATCATCTTGAGAACGTGCAACAATGTTGCAATTCGAGGAGCCAGGTGTTCGGCACGTCACAAGCAGACGACAGCGAAATTCTGGCGGGAAGTACAGACAGTACATGGCCTATCATGTTCCCCTCTCACCGAACGTACCCTTCGCACCGGAAACACACGAAAGTGAACGATATTGTAGGGAAAACCCCCACAGACAGTACATGTCCTATCAGGTTCACAGGCCCCATTCACACAGACCGGAAGTGACGTCATACCGAACGTGATGGGAAAAACCCTAACATGTCTAAACATGATCCAAGGTCAAAGACGAGATGAAAGGATACAGGTCAACTCAAGTGCACTCATTGACCTTTGACTTCTGCCACGTGATATGCAAATTTCCGAGGTCAAAGGTCAAGTTGCGCTGAAATCATGGCTACATACTACTAGCGATAAAACTTGACCTGAGGGGGGAGAGCCATTAGTGTACGTACCTCAGGGTACCAACCAGTTGGTGATCTGTATAGTTAGGAATTTTTCGGGGTAACGTAAAGGGTGCGTTGGCGTCTGGAGTTGACTGGCGAAGCTCCACAAATCCGCTAGCCACACACGCCTTCGAACATTTGGCGCTAGGTTGAGTGTAAACGGGCATTAAATACCAGTCCCGGCTTTATCTTCCCTGCGCATCATTAACAAACTTATAGTACACATTGGTTTGCGATCAAATTATCAACTGTCGGACATTGTTTAGCCCTCATTTGGCCCTAGTTCAACATTATCATTCGGTAAACGAATCTAACGGGTGCGAGTCGTCGTACGCTATTCATCGTACCCCAGACGCCAACGCACTCTTTACATACACTCCAAAAGATTCCTAACTATACGGATCACCAACTAGTTGGTACCTTGGGGTACGTACACTATCGGCTCTTTCAACTTGGGCCAAGTTTTATCGCTGGACAGCAAGTTTCGCTCCGAATGCGCCATTTTTACCCGAGGAATAGCGTTGTCGACCCGAGAGTTCCAATTATTTCGGCAAAACCCCGATGATGTGGTCCAGTTTCAATCATCAGCTATGACGTTGCTATTGTGTCGTCATATTATGACATTGCTGTTGAATTGCAACATTGTGAGACAGTTTAAAATCCACGAATGGAATAGAATGCCTGTCAAACCTATACGACTATAATCAAACTATATACTATATTTGCGTTGTGCTAGTAGTGACAAAAGTTTCAGAACACAATAATTTGTATTTCTCAACAAAATCAGACGAAACGTCCTCAATAGCTCTGCTGGGACACACAATATTATTCATTTTCGTTGTCAGTTTTTGAGAATTTTTGAGAAAAAAAATTATGTTTCTCGAGAAAATGCAGGAAGATCTGTTGGGTCTCTGTATGAGCGTTTGACCCAACTGAAACTGCCATCCCTCTTACACAGGAGATTACGAGGTGACCTGATTCAGCTGTTTAAGATTGTGAAGGGAATTGACCAAGTCAAGGCTGACAGATATTTGCAGTATGTTTCTCATGGCAGGACTCATCTTCACCACGTCGCGGTTTCTATTTGTGAGCCAAAGGCGAACCCTTCACCAACTTGCATAGCAAACCGCGTTCCGCCCACACTCCAGTTACGTGACCTAGAAAAACTGCGCTGATGGTAAAATACGTTTAGGTTTTACTTTCGCTGCTGAACTATTCGCTGATACCGAATGTAAAATATTTAATCCAAGCACGCATAACAATAAAATATTAATGGATAGACCAGTGAAATTTTATAGAAATCCGTGCGTTTCAACCCAAGTCCTTCAGTGGGAAGGTGAAGTCGGATACACTGACATCGCGGACCGCCTTTAAAGCTTCGGTGTTTTCTACATTTGCCTGGCTTGTTGGATGTTTGATGATAGATGAATGGATACCAATGGGTTTTTCTCTTCAAATAGATTTTGTTTTAAACTATGTTTCCTTATATTTATTAATGTTCATGGTTGTTGAAAAGGTGCATGTTCTTCTGCCACTGGGCATCGCACAAGCTATGGTGTTTCGGATCTGTTGTCAAGGTCGCCATGGTCGCGGTGCTTAAGGATGTCCGTTGGTGGTTTTTGACTTTGGCAGCCATTTTGCCTGTTTTTCTATTGGGTTACTCTCCCTTCCCTAGGTTAAGAGATGGGGATTTCTTTTAAAAGCCTTCTAGCCGAGAATTTTGCACACCAACATCCATCCAATTTGCTAAATTTTGATAGACATTGTGATTATTTGCAAACAGTTAGAATATCAGAAAAAGTTAAATACTATTTATATGAATTTTTCATGAATATGCTTCAAAACTAGGGCTATTCCCTATGCTTTCTGGGTTATCTAATTGAGCATGGATCAGTCCACTTAACGTTGCCTACAGCTAAAAAATGCACAACAACCTATATTTTTTTCTTTGTTTTTCCTCATATTACACAATTATGAATGCAACAACACACATTATTCAAAAAGTTAATTACTTTGATTTATCACCAGCGGACATCCTTAAGTGATCTGATTGGTCAATATGTGCTGGATGCCGCTGTGTCGTTGATCGCGATACGTTGCCCAAGCGTACCAGGGGATATATCTAGGATAGAGATACCCCTGGTTTTAGCGAGGATGGGCAGGACTAGGGGGCATCCATACAAGCTAAAAAAGTTCCATCATCGATTGAACCTTCGCCAGCATTTCTTCGGTAACAGGACAGTGAACCATTGGAACAATCTTCCGGAAGAGGTAGTAAATGCAGAATCAGTGCTCAGTTTTAAGAAGCGGCAACACAGACACTTCTCATCGACAACTGATATATATTTTTACAAAACAGGCTGGTAAACGTTATAGTAATACATGTACACCTGGATTTTATTTTGTTTATACACCCACCATGGCACCGTGGATAAGTTTCAGTTTAGTGAAGTCCAGAGGAGGCACAAGTTCCCTGAGAACTTCGACCTCAATTCTGAGATATCAAGGTATCAAGGGTAAACCAAACAGGCAGTGTTCAAGGGTGGTAATTAGGATATCACCAAAAGAGGGCGCTGTGGAGATCAACAACAACAACCACGTGTGATGTCGAGCATCAAATACATCGGAAGACCGAGTCCTTGGAAGGGCAAAACTCTCTACGACATCGCTTGTAACCTGAAGAATTATGCCGAGGGTAGAGTCGTGACAAGATGGTCCATGCATGGGAGATATCCAGAGAAAAGTTATTATCGCCTGACAAAGGTGGAGCCAGATTTGACGGACCCGGTAAATTCACGACTCACCCATCATTATTGCGCACCTAGTTTTCGACGATGTCCCCCTATAAAAAAGTGCTAGTAGTTATCATCGGATCAGGTGAACTACCTGATTATAGGTAGCATGAATATAGAACATCCCCCCACCGTTGATATAGTCCACACATATTCCTCCTCTTTTTGTATATACACTGAATGTTTATTTCATAATTACTAGATTGAAATATATTTATTAATCTTAAATGAATTAAATCAACGATATGTTAGTCACCCAAATGTCATATATCTATCGCCAAAATAGTTTGTGTCACTCATAATGTTTTGGGGTTTTTTCCTGTAATTTTGAAAGATGATGTGTTTTGCAATAAAATCTAATTTTTATTATTTTATTTTCAAATATCCCAATCTGGGGTTGGGGGGGGGCTACATGGTGAATATCTCAAAATGAGATAGAATATATTCAGACTGTGATATTATTCCTAACCAATTTAAAGTATTTCTCCATATTAAGGCAGTAGAGGATGTTCATTTCTAAAGGTTGAATGTTTTCCAAATTTCAGTATTTTTGCAACAGATGATCCATGAAAAAAATGGAGATCATCATACTCGTTAAAAAAATATAGTAGCCGAATGCATACATGTATACCTGTTAAAAGCCATAACACTGAATACATATGGAAATTGAATTTTTTCTTGCTTCATGCTCAAAAAATCAAACTTTCCAAGGTCAAATTTTCCCCATTTTGCTATAATACTAAACACATATAGTTATTGTTGAATATGTAATAAAAACAGGTGGACATCATGCTTTCTTAAAAAAACATTAGTAGCTAAACTGAGCGTTTCCATTTCCAAGAGGGGATGGGGAAACAGGGTGGGGGTAGGGAATATCATTAAAGTGACTAAGAGTGAATTTTAGGGGATTCCAGAGGCATAATTTTCAACCTTGGGAGCACTTTGCACTCTCAAACTGTTGAATCTGCAATGCCCAACTTTTTGGTCCCATCACACTACATCGAACCACCAGTAAAACACACAGATGGTTCTGTTGTGTCTTTTGTTGATTTTTATCCCATTTTAAGTTGTTTGGGTACATTTGTTAGGAAATTCAGCTTATTTTGAAAAATTTGACAAATCTCCAGTCCATGTTGTAGCCCCAAAGAGCAGGGAAATGAACGTCCTTTACTCTCTTAATGCATATTGAAAATGATATTTTATAACCCCCCCCCCAATTTGGAACAAGCCCTATTACACTGTTATGGTTATCCACTTCCATTGCAGGAATTCATAAAAGGCAGGGCCTGGGGATACAAAGTGTTCCGGGGGCAGAAATTTGAGAAGGAATGCGAGATCTGTACTTCTCACCGTGCCGATTGGCTGTTGATCCCTAAAGTGGAGGAAGAAGAATTCTGTAAACTCACTGAGAAAGATGTACGACCACAGAGAAGTCTTCCTACCCACACAAAACTTCCGCCTTTACTAGAAGCTTTATACAAACAGGACCTGCTGCGTCGAGGAAAACAACTAGATGGAGAATTAAAACTCAAATTACGCACGAAGAAAAAGACTGACACACAAACAGCATGATAATGAATCTGCTGTCGCTTTTATATATGTATTTATCAACTTTGTAGCCAGAAGACTAAATAATCAAATTTTTTTTTCTAAAGAAAGTGAATTGAGTGAATATGATTTAATGTCGCTTTTAACACTATTTCAGTCATATCGCAATGTTTGGTTCCTATTCCTTTTCACACGCGGAAACAACACAGTTTTATGCAGAAAATATGGTATTTATGTTTCTCTTTGGATCGGGTGACATTTCAAAGCCTTAGTTGCCCAATAACTTGTCATGGAACAGTGAGTGATTGCACAGGAGTACAACAAACATGATGACCAAAGTGTACAGATCTGCATATGAACTGGTCAGATGCACAAGATATATATGAGCACTCTAACATGTCTAAAGTCACTGAAAAGTCCACAATTATTTAGGTTCCCATTCTCCTGGCTTCAGATTCTGTACATTAGATACCCACTCTGATGTAGTCAAGATCAAATGTGCAGTGTGAAAGTCCTGAACACATGGCTATTTGCTAATGAACAACATACAGTACCACAGTATAGAGTGGGGTTGGTTCACCAGCGCTAGACAGACTTGGGTCACATTTGCTGCGGAAAGTGACATTTCCATGTGCAGTCACTCAGAGCTTTAATTGATCGGTATGGCACCTGCTTTAATTGTATAGGTCAAGGTTAGTCAAATTGAATAGGCTTCTAATTAATCACCAGTTGCTTATGTACTTGCAGTGTAAATTAGAAGAGCCGAGCCATGATCCCTCGGGATACTGCAATAAATCGAATTTGACTTTGATGAAATAGGTCAATGTCCATCAAATTACAAAGGCTTCCAGTCAATCACCACCGAATGTAATCCTCCAAAAAATGTTGCCGAGTGGTGCTTCGTTGGTGACCGCTAGCCTCACACAGCTGAAGAGCACGGGTTCGAGCTCTACTGGTGCATGTGTGAAAGTTTACCAGTTACTTGCTGATAGGTGATGGTTCTCTCCGGGTACTCTGACTCCATCCATTAGTCAAACTGGCTGTCACCATATGAGTGAAATAACCTTGAGTGTGACATTCAACCAAATCCCCCCTTCAAAAATTATCACCAATACTTAAATTTGACCTAGATAAAATAGGTCAAGGTCAGTCCTCTTCACTAGGTTTCTGACCCATTGCCAGTTGCATATGTTGTATGAATTTGAAAAGCCTGGCTATTATAATCCTTCAAGAGATATTGTGTTAACAAAGCCGCAAGATAATTAAACGGACATACCAAGCGGACAATACCCTTTGGATGAGGGGTAAAAATCAGTATGTTTCTTCTTTGCCATCACAATCCACGTCTCTCAACTGTACTAACTTATAGCATAATCATAGCAATTTTCATTGATTTACAGATTTTTCAACCACAGTGACCATGCTGACCGTGACCTGTTGAGGTCAAAGTGTGTAGCGTTCTTCTTTGACCCGTGGGTAAAGGCATAACCAAACTATGGTACCTATCCACGGCCTGGAACTGGACAGACAATTTAAGACACGGACGGAAATCACATTTTCCACCCCTCATCTTATGATGAGAATTGAAATACTAACCAGTCACTGAATTTAACCAATAGTTACCTTGCAGCCCAGGGCTTGAATCAACCTCACATGTATCTGTCGTGCTCACAAGACTGAGCTTTTCATGCAGAAATGATTTCACAATGGTGCAAACCATCTACCCCAATTATGACAACTTGTCTATGTGGATACAATAGACGTCCTGGTTTTGCTCAGGGGTTATGTAAAGCCCAATGACATGAGGCACCAGAGGTGCTAGAACCCCTCAGCTCTGTAATATTCTGGAAAAAATTATCAGTTATATCACGAGTGTGTGTACATGTGGCAGAGCAGTGTGATCAACAGTTTATTGAGCTGCCTCATTAAAAATCATCACCAACCTTACGTAACTTGAAAAAAACTTGTGGAGATCAAACCTTGGACTACATTCGCAGGCGGATCAATCCTTGAGAAACAAATAACGGGTTGGCCATGCATGGGTTATGTCCCCTGGTATTTGGTGGAGAGCATTGATCATTCAAAAAAAAAAAGGAAGGATAATTTGGTATTCAGGGACAAAGCGGGCAATATTCCGTTGATATTTTGAAAGCAGAAAAGGCCGCTGATAATTAATGGTTCGTTTCCCGTAACCCGCCCGCATCAGTATTTTTGCAAGCAATAATTACGCATTGCATTAATTATTGGTACTGACGTGTCAAAATCCCTAAAAAAATGCCTATAATGAGTTCTGATTTCGCAAAGCAGCGCTCTCCAGTGATTTAATTGCTCGTAAAATACCGAGATTGTCGTAACAAGTTTCGTAAAGCCGTCTCTTTGTACCATCCCTTCGAAGGGCACTGCAGCGCCACCTGTTGTGCAGTTCAAGGGATTCCCCATAAACTGACCAATGAAACGGCAAACTTTCTTGGGAATCCTCTAAGCTACGTCATTATGTTTTCCAGTCGGAGCTCCGGAAGGAAATTCTGTGGTCTCAATTCCGTAGTTTGTCTGATCGCAAAAACAGTAAATAACAACAAACTGAACATCCACAATGTAATCTAACGAAATATGCATTGAGAAGTGAAGTATAACTATTCGTCTGCAAACTAGATATCGATTTTCATGCGGAGTTCTCAAATCAAACGGAAGTATGTTCATCATACACCCCTTTCGTTCCTCGTACACCGCAATGAATTTAGAAATGTCCGCATGGTTGATCGCATTCATCCTGGTGTTGATCAAAATGATTTTGGCCAACGGAGCCACGATAGCTTCACCAAACGGTCAGTTTTATGTTAAATTCACAACTTTCCTATTCTCTGAAAAGACGACCGCCAGCTCTGTCATCGAGCGTTTTCTTTCCAAGGCAGATTTGAAACTTCCGTCGATGATTCTCCTGCCCTATATGGGCGCTTGTAATCAGCAAACAAGAAAACTTATTGATGCAGATGCATCGGCATTCTGCATCAATGCCGGCGGAAACGTTTGTAGCTTATAATCTGCGTATTACAAGCCGATTACGTGTGCAACTGGTGAATACAGGTCACGATGCACCATTATGGTTAAAAAAAAACATCGATTTGTTTGTTTTCATTAAAGGTTTGACTAATGTAGTTCGCGCGAGGACCCATCTGGAAAGTGTGGGGTTAGCCGGAAGTTAAGTACTTGCTGGCAAAATCTGCACATGAACCGCATGTCCAACTAGGACTTTGAAATTAATGTTCTCTGGTTGACGTATTAAGTCACTACATATATAGCCTGATGTAAGAGTTCGCGCTGTGGCATTATATGGGACCCATCATCAAGCCACTATTTCTTTATTGATGTGTGTCATTGTCAATTAAGCCTAGATCGACTTTTTCTACACATCAATCCGATCCGCGTGTTTTACTGTTTCGAGTTTTTAGTAACTCGCAGTTCAATCTCAAACATTTTGCTGCAGACGTACAGGTGAATAACTTGATCATGTATGGTCATCGATTTGGTCTCTAAGCCATAATAAAATAGTACTAAAGGACATTTATTCGATGAATTCATTATAACAGAATTAATATTAATGTGTTAACCACGAACGGGTGATACAATCCTGTCGTTTTACGATATGAAACTAGTTGGATCACTCCACGGCACGTCTGTGAAGTATGGCTCGAGAAAACACCTGTTACTCATCCAATATCAAGATGGCCGCTCCCATGTTTACTGCATTCAGATATCCGGCGGCGCTGCGCCGCCGGAAATAAATTCTATAAATCTATAAATCACTCCGTGCCATGGATCAAGAATCCACAGTGGCGGACTTGGAAGAGAAGAGTCTTTACTGACTCTGAAAATCAGAAGAAGGCATCGTGATTAGACCAAAGCTGTTGTTGTTGTTGTTGACCAGTGACTTGCTTAGGACAGCTGTATTATAGTAAAATTTATGAATCCTAAAAAATTAGGATTAATATTATTACTATTTATGGTTGCTTTGGTGAAGGTTGATTTAATATTGTTAGCCAATACTAATCTGATGGAAACCAGTTCTAAATTAGCTCCATATATGACACCTCACATAATGTATTTTATGTCAAGAGTCATGTCTATGGATTGTGATCTGTGATTTCTTATTAATGGTTATTATGTATGCATTATTCATTTAATTAACAGGTCACTGTTCCTCTAGCAGAGGTTTTGTTTGATAAATCTAGTCCAGTAAAAGCTTTTATATTTTCAAATTTTGCATCCCAAGTTTTGTTTTAGTATTTTTTTTTTTTTCTCGCTAGGTAATAATTAATAATTATCGCCCTCAGCATGTCTATTTTCAAAAGCAAGGTTACGAGAAACAAAGAATTAATTAACAACGACCAAAGACTGATGAAAAGGGAAACATGAAATGGGCTGTAGAACTACCTTCAATTATTCTTGGAGCAGTTTTCTTTTGGGTTGTATCGGGTACCGTACCTTATTCAGCGAAGACCATTCCATTACCCGAGGGTTCCCGATTGTCGGTAGAATTTGATCAAATCATAATTCATAATAAAACTTATTTTAAATTTTTTTTATAAAATGATTCCACTATATCAATAACCCAAGAGATACAAAAGGCACACCTACAAAATACATTCTGTACTGGATAGAAGTTTTGAGCATCTGCCTTCAGTAGTTTTCAAGATATGGAATGTTAACGAAAACGGTACGGACGGACAGACGGACCCACAACAATACCCCTATGCCCATTCGGGCCGAGGGGTAAAAATACCCTGGCTCTATGCTAAGAATGATATGCACATCCTTTAGTTCAAGAAAATGTGAAGTCGAGAGCACAAAAACAACAAATCAACGAGTATTTCTCAAGTTTTATTATAAAATGTATCACCATCACCGTTTATACATTCAACAAAAATCGGGAACATAACACATATATACAAAATTGAGAATTCATATTGGGCTGTATATTAACATCCTAAATAAAATCTTATGACCATGGATATACTTCAACAAATAACTAACAATGCCTCATGAACAATTGCATCCTGTCAGGAAATTAGATAACACGGTTAATGGAAGGTGGAATTTTGAACCAGAAGGAATGATGAACATCAAAAACTCCACTGCCTGATCGTGTGTATCCATCAAAAAAAAAAGTTAATGTGAATTGGAATATTTTGCCTATCATTCTTTGGCTGTCTCAGAAAATTGTTGATGAGGCTCCTTGAGAAAATCCGCTCCAATAATCAATAAAGAAAAAGAACAATTGGCTCAGAAAAGTAAAATTTGAAGCCTGAAAAGTCCTGGATATTTGAGAATCTAGAATTACTCTTGTGATGCTTTGCAGTTCTGGAGAGTGTTGATTTAATCAGTGACAGTTGCATCTCTGGTAAAACTTTAGTGTCGTAAGCCTGCCTGTTAAAAATGGTGCAGGAGCGATCAAAGTATTTTACTTTGACATGACAATGTGGGTAATGCAATATCTTCTTGCTGAAAACTTAAATGTTATATCCAGTGTAAGCTACATTTATATACCATTATTAGACCCTTAATGGTCCCAAACCCTGATGATGTATTATATCTCTCTTAGTCATATGATGAATTGTCTCTTCATTCATCTGTATGGCACGTGAACACTTATCCAGAAATCTAACATCGCTTATGTAATGTGAAACCAATCAAATTGTCATTTTCCACGCAAAGTACATGTGGCGGGAAGTCCTATGCAGCCCGATACACCAAATTAAAGCGTGCCAGTCCAGGGACCTCGCACTAGCAATTAAATTGATGTCACGTTACATGAGAGGCTAATTGAATTGTATAATGATCCCCACCAGCCATTTAATTGTCATGGATGTTGGGGACCTGTATTGCATCAAGGGACAGAACTGGGATTTTATTGTCATGGATATAGGGGGCCTACATCATCAGGTTTCAGGACAATTGTCACGAACATTCTAAGGATTTCTGAAACACCAATTCACCAAAAATGGCAACTGAAATTTTGAGTGAAGAGCTTGAAATGAGACTGCATCCGTTTGATATTAGTTATCTCTTCCAATACATGTTTGCTTGGTAGAGTAGTGAATGGTTTAAAAAAATTCTGTAGAGCATCCTTTAACAAGAATTCAACTCAATCGAAGTAAACCGCGATAGTATACTCACAGAGATATAGTTTTTCATATACATCAATGTTTACTCAGATTGGAATCCAACTTTATAACATAAACCGTAATAATGTAGAAAACAGGCATACATATATTTTAAACTAAAGATCTTCTTAAAACCTTAGCAGTTGCAGAAATAAAATATTCAAACGGACATTCCATAATACAGGTCTGAAACACGAGAGATAAATGGACTGCAAACTTGCTTGGTAGTTTAGACATTTGCTTTAAAGTTCACTTCAAAATGTATAGGAAAATTTATACAGGACGGTTTCTATTGCATCACATACAGGTACAAATATTGTAACCCCAATAAAAAATTTTCAGCTAGTATTTTATCTTTGGACAGAATTAGATGTAACAGTAGAGACAATTATAGCATTTAGCACAAAATAGCTTCTAACCTTCTTAAAATTTTGAACAAGGCACATCAGACATGGTATATATACATCACATTAGAGAGGTTGTGTTTTGACCATTTCACATTTTTCAGCTGTATTCAATAGCATTTACATTTTATAAATTCCAATATTAAAACCCAGGGACGGAGATTACCCTCCAAGTTGGTATCTCAAGACCAGCTGTCACAAGAGTGAATGTTACAAGTGTTGATGGCATGCAGGCTGTCTGGTGCGACTTCACAAAATGGCATCAAACAAGGGCAAATAAGCCATGCGGATTTCAGTTTTGAAGATACCAACTTTGGAGCACTTGTTCAAAGCTTCCAGTAGACAATTTACTTAAAATATAATGAAACGAAGGGGAGAGGCTGATATTGTAACGAAGGGGAGAGGCTGATATTGTAACGAAGGGGAGAGGCTGATATTTTCATCATCCACTAACCCAAGAAGAATATACAAAGGAAAACCTTTGCATTTCACCTTTAATATATCACGATACTAAGATGAACAATTAAAACCATTTTGACAGATATGAGCCGTAATAGTTCTGAACAAAGCCTGCTGCCTCTTCCATATACTTTGTACAGATATTTGGACTGCAGAATAAACATGGACTGTATAGCATTCTTATGGCATCAGATTGTATATGTGCTATTGTAGACCTCTCAAGTAATAATTTAGCCATAGCGTGAGATTTGATTATATCCACCAAGGAGATATGATCCCCCCTAAATGTGAATTTCTAGGAGTCTTTTCATATATTTTTGTCGCATATTTGTTTCATAGCATTTTACCCTTCACAGAGGCTATACATGGATACTTTACAACCTAGTCTGGGAAAATTTTGAGATTACTGACTCCTTTTTCT